>SNQJ01S0139791.1:0-25166 GCA_010110895.2 Picea sitchensis | reverse complement strand
GAAAAGAGGTCGAGGACAACGAGATATTGTGACTAAGGCAACCAAATCAATTTCAAATGGTGTAACTAAGTCGGAATTAGGGCATATGTTTGAGGATTTTAAAACTGATATCATGAATTCACTTGGTTCACAAATTGACACATTAAAAGATAAAAAGAGGCAGGATGAACAAGATCAGGTATTATCAACTTTTTGTGCTAAATGTAGGAAGAAACATGCATTGAAAGACTATCCTCTAAACAACATTCAGATTTGTGGACTATGTACAGATAACCATGCAATGGATGATTGTCACAAGTTGAAAGAATTGCAGGCTAATTACATTGAAGAGGGACAAGGAATGGAATCTCTTTACTACTTAGCACCAAGAAGACCTTGGCAGCCACATTTTACAAGTATGTCTCAAAATTCTGCTCCTCAATTCTCTCAACAATTTCCTCAGAATTTTCAATATCCTATTCAAAATTCATGAAATACTCCTATGCCTTGGAAAGATTTCCCTCCTCAGCAGAACCAAAACCAACCTCCTCAATGTTGGTGAGGATATGCTCATGGAAATCATCCATGCCAACAGCCATACCAACATCCATACCAACAGTCATACCAATACCAACAACAACCCTTTCCTTATCAACAATTCCAGCAGAATCAACCACAAAATTCATATTCTCAAAAATCACTACCTGCACCACAACTAACCCAACCATAACAATTTCAACTACCATCTAACAAACCTCCACCCAGACCAACTCAATCACCATCACAGCTAGTATCAAATCCTAATAACAAAGTGGAAAAACCCATGTATAACATTGATGAAGGAACATCATTTTCTACATACTCAATCCTTCCTCTTTAAAACATCCACTTAAGGTCTGGGAAATTTTTACAAAAAGATTCTCCTGTTATCATAAAAGAACAGATAGAAGACGAGAGGATTCCTGCAAAATCTAACACGGAAAAATTACAAATAGAAAATCAAATTCAGAAGGGTAAAACAATAAATAACCAAACACCTCCTTTTCCAGAAAGGTTAGTTAAAGAAAAACTATCAATTTCTCTTCCTAAATTTGATGTCTTAGATGAATTAAAAAATGTCTATGTGAAAATTCTTTTATTGCAAGCTATCAAAGATATCACAATCTATACAAAATCAATCAAGTAATTATGTTCAAAGAAAACTGGCAAAAAGAAGGATCCACCAACAATTTGGAAATTTAGCAGGCCTAATGTCAAATACTATTTCAGTTGAAAAATATGTTGACCCGGGAATTCCAATGGTAACAATAACAATCAACAATTTTTCAATCTCTAAAACATTAATTGAATTAGGAGTAGCTATCAATGTGATCACATTAGAGACAATGAGATACTTGAATCTGCAAAATCTTCGACCAACCACTACAGTCCTAGAATTAGCTGATAGATCTAAAGTAGTGCCAGAAGGTATACTTGAAGATATCATAGTTTCTTTGGATTCTTGGGAGTATCCAGTAGATTTTTTAGTTCTTCAACCAAAATCTAATCTAGGAGGCCATCCATTGATTCTTGGAAGACCTTGGTTGGCCACAATTGATGCTTTCATTAGTTGTAGAATAGGGAATATGATTATCTCACATGGAACTCAAAGGAAACAGATCACACTTTATCCTCCTACTCAAAAACCTTCTATAATAGATCAGTTACCATGTCTTGACGAAACAAAACAACATCAGGAAGAAGTGATTCAAGCTATCTTAAGTATTAATCAAGCTTTTGATTTTCGGGAGGAAAATAATGAAGATCTATTAGACTATTTTATTTCTGAACCAAATATCTCCGAACAATAGAGAGACATACAATACATTGCTACAGATCAGGTTTTAGGACAAATTTTTTAGGAAAATTGCATGATCCATTCTTTAGAATCATCATTTAATGGCATTTTTCTTATTATCTCAATAAAAAATGCTCAAAGCAAAATAATTGAAATCAGTCCTGGGAAACATTTGAATATTGGTACAAATATTGAACCATATCAAGAAGAACAATTGATTGCATTATTGAATAAATATCATAAAGCATTTGCTTGGGAATATACTGGTATGCAAGGAATTCATCCCGAGACATGCACTCATCATATCTACATAGACGATAACATAAGACCTCTAAGGCAACCTCAACGAAGAATGAATCCAATGTTGAAAGTGGTAGTTAAAGAAGAATTGCAAAAATTATTACAGGTAGGATTTATCTACCATATCTCTGACAGTCAATGGGGTTCTCCATTAGTTGTTGTACCTAAGAAGAATGGAAAATGGAGAATCTGTGTAGATTATAGAGAGTTAAACAAGGCAACACTTAGAGATCATTTTCCATTACCATTCATAGATCAATTCTTAGATACACTAGCTGGGAAAAGATATTTTTCCTTCCTAGATGGATTTAGTGGCTACAATCAAATCAAAATAGCATTACAAGACCAGGACAAAACTACTTTTACATGCCCCTGGGGTACATATGCTTATAAGGTATTACCTTTTGGTTTATGTAATGCTCCAACTACTTTTCAAAGAGTAGTTCTGGCTATTTTTTTTTATTTAGTACATGAATGTGTAGAAGTATACATGGATGATTTTTATGTATATGGTAATACTTTTGATGATTCCTTGAAAATTTTGGAAAAAGTCCTAATAAGATGCATAGAAACAAATTTGTCTCTTAGCAATAAAAAATGTTTTGTGATGTTAACTAAAGGAATAGTATTGGGCCATCATATTTCATCATCAGGAATTACAGTGGATCCTGCAAAAATACAAATCATTATGAACCTATCAGAACGTATCAGTCAGAAGGATGTGAGAAGTTTTCTTGGATATGCAGGCTATTACCAAAGATTCATTGAAAATTTTAGTAAAATAGCTTTGCCATTATTCAAATTACTTGCAAAAGATGTACATTTTCATTGGGATACTAATTGTCAAACTGCCTTTCAGAATCTCAAGGAAAATCTGTCAACAACACCTATCTTAAGAGGGCCTAATTGGGCTTTTCCATTTCACATCTCTACATATGCATCAGATACTGCAATAGGGGCAGCATTGGGTCAAAAAGAAAATCTTATGACTTATGCTATTTACTTCATTATCAAGAATTTAACCCCTGCAGAATTGAATTATATAGACACTGAGAAGGAAATGTTGGCAGTAGTACATGCTATGAATAAATTTCGTCACTACATCATTGGTTATGAAGTCTTTATCCATACAAATCATTCTTCCATAATATATCTCATGAACAAACATATTACTAATGGAAGGATAACAAGATGGTTGTTATTGATGCAGGAATTCAACATCATTGTCTTAAATAGACCTGGAAAGGAAAATCAAGTGGTTGATTTCCTATATCGATTAAACAATTCTGGTGAGATTGTTCCCGTCTCAGATAATTTTCCTGAAGAGCACCTATTTTCCATTTCAGTTATAACTCCATGGTATGCTGATATAGATAACTATTTATCATCAGGAATGTTACCTCCTTCTTTTACATCCAAAGAAAAGAAAAGGATAAGTAAACAAAGTGTTAGATACACATGGATTGATGGAGACCTCTTTTATATAGGATATGATCTCATAATTAGAAGATGTGTAAGACAAGATGAGATTTTAGAAATATTAAAAGTCTGTCATGACGAACCTTGTGGTGGTCATTTTGCAGATAAGAGGACAGCATACAAAATACTCAATTTGGGGTATTTTTGGCCATCCATCTTTAAATATTCCAAGAAGTATGTTAGAAGTTGTGACAGCTGCCAAAGGATGGGAAAGCCACTTCCAACTGATGAGATGTCACTCAAGCCACAAGTTCACATTGAGCCATTTGAAAAATGGGCTCTTGATTTTATCGGTCCAATAAATCCACCATCAAAAGGGAAGCAATACATCTTGGTATGTATTGATTATGTTACAAAGTACATGGAAGCTAAAGCATTGGTGAGAGCTATAGAACAATCAGTGGTCAACTTTCTCTTTGAAGAAATATTTGTCAGATTTGGAGTACCCCAAGAGATTGTAATAAATCAAGGAGCACAGTTTACTTCTAAATTGGTGCAAGACATAGCAGACAAGTACAAGATCAAGCATCGGAAGTCCACACCCTATCATCCACAGGCCAATGGCCAGGTAGAATATACTAATAAAACATTGGAATCCATCATGACCAAGACAGTCCAAATGCATAGAAAATATTGGTCAGATAAGATAAATGAAGCATTATGGGCATATAGAATCACCTAGAAAAACAGTATTGGGTTCACTCCTTATCAACTAGTCTATGGTAAGCAAGTTTTGTTACCTATAGAGTTTCAAATTCATACTTTTAAACTAGCATCTGATTTAGGAATAGATCTTTCTGAATCACAAAAAGAAAGGATCATGCAATTGAATCAGTTAGATGAGATGAGACGGGCAGCAATAGAACGCAACATTTTGATACAGCAACAAAGGGCACATTGGCATGACAAGTTCATCAAGAAGAAATAGTTCAAAGTGGAATACTAGGCTTTATTATTTGATTCAAAATTCAAAAATTTTGAAGCTAAGTTTACAACTCATTGGCTTGGTCCATAAGAGGTTGCAGAAGTATATGACAATGGCTCAGCCAAACTACAAACAATATATGATGAGGCAAGCTCATTCATAGCCAATGGACATAGGCTAAAGCTCTACAATAAGCCTGTCAACAAAGAAGATTGTATGCAGCAGATATCTCAACAGCATGAGATGGAAGTGTTGGACAAACACAATCATGTGTCTCCTTCACATTCCTCGTAAAAACTATATATATATATATATATATATATAAGAGGGAGTTTAGTTGTGAAAACCCAAGCAACTTGCACAATATAAACTCGAATTTTCATTGGAAAACCAAGGCAACTTGGCCAATCAAAATTCTCAAGGAACATTTTTTTTCACCTTCTAATTTCCTTTACAGCATGAATTTTTCTTGACTACATTTGTACATATCATTTTTTGAAAGTTTTTGTGTAAAAGACTTGAGGACAAGTTAATAATTAAGGCTGAGGGGGATACGTATAAATTTCTGAGTTTTTGTAAGACCTTCCAAGCCTTCTACAGATGTCAACATTCATTTCAAAAAGCATATATTCCAGCAAGGGGACCTAAATAAGTACATCCTGCAAAGGGACCTGAAGAAGTGCATCTAACAGAGGGACCTCAAGAAGTATATTCCAACAAGGAACCTGAGACAAACACAATGCATTCATCATAGCAGAGGGACTTGAGGAAGATACAAGAAAAGGAATCTAAGAAGAAATTCATCAAATTTTTCATAAGTGAGGAATTGCAGCAACATTCCAACCAGCTTCAACCAAGCAACATCACCAACACAATGAGCAACAAACAAATTAGTATAAATTTTTCTTTTTAATCCTTAAAATTTTGGAAAATTCTTCATAAGCTAGCAATGATAAAATACCTATCTTTCTCTTCCCCTACACTATCACTTCATCTCATACACCCTCAAAGCATCAAAAATGGTACTCAAAGAAACCAATTTGGTCTCCAAGGGAGCTATAAGGAGAAATTAGATTTTTGAAATCAAACAACAAGAGCATGATTAGAAAGAAGGTTATTTTTGTAAATATTTTTATGGTTTCCAACCTAAAAATCTTTACAAACATTTTCAAAACAAGTTATCAAACTGATTATACAACACATTGTTTTGAATATGTCAAACTATACAATGCCTTGTTTTATGGAGACATACATGTGGAGACATAAGTTGTTGTTTGCTTCAAAATTAAAATAGGGGTCATAAGGAAAATGCATTTGGAATTATAAGTTGAATGGTTATTCAAAGGAAAACAAATCAGGGAGCTATAAGTCAAAGAAAAGTCATAAGGTGAATACCATTTCCTGTGATGATTGCAAGAAAAGAAAGTGAAATTTCATAAGTGAAAGAGGTATGAGGACAAGACATCTTCAACAATGAATGCTCATTTGAGAGATTGTACAAATGTATTTCTACCATAATACCCTGGTTAAGAATGCTTATTCTCTCCACAAAAATCGATTTTTCTCCTGAGATCAGCACTCTCATTCTCATTTTCTTCCACAACGTTTTTTCCTTTTTCCTAAAAATGTTGTAGTTGCACCTCTTTCCATATGTTGTTGTTCCACTTGGATGCTCCCCACATTTGTAATGCTGACACATCTCTACGATATACCTTACATCCCTGCTCCAACGTATTCCTTATTCTCATGCTAACGCATTCTTCTCCACTCCAGCGCCATACCAAATCGAGAATCCCTACTTTCTAGCAAATTGTTCCTTCCTACGCCTACCCAGCCCGAAATTTATGATAAACAACAAACTGTATGTTGACAATTTCACTGTCAACATACACCATTTTCGCCCTATGGATAAATCGTGGCAATAAGGAAACACGTGGGAAGTGAATGCATAAACCAAGGAGAAGAGAACGTGTTCAAGAAGGAGTCGACCAGGAAAGGTAAGTTTGAATTCAATGCTAGGAATTGTTAAGTTAAGTGCCAATTTTGACTTCCTAAGGAACATTTTGAGAACAAAAACAAATCATTTATAGCAGAGGCTGATTGTAAGAAGAAAAATAGAGCTGGGTTTCAACAAGAAGGCATAAAAGTTTTAAAATTGCAGATTGAATTGCCAGGTATGCCCTTTCATCAAAAAATTTATGGTTAAAAACAGATAACAGTTTAGAAATTAAAGGAATGATGAGATTGTATTTATGTTAACATAAAATTCTTGTTGAAAGAACATACACAGATTTGAATTAAAACAGATTATGCAAGATTGAAAAGATCAAAACAGTTGTTGAAAGAATATACATGGTTGAAATTTTTGCTTGAAGAATAGGGGTAGACATCCTTTTTGTATAAGCAGTGACATATTTTTTTTAAGGTATTTCTCTTCAATTTGAAATAATGGTATCTAGTTATGAACCAAAGAAGTTTGATCCATCAAAGATTCACAAAGACTGTCTAGAAATTCTTGAAAAAAATCAGTGGATATCTTTCTTTGAGAAGTTTGATGGACATTGTGAGAAGGTTTCTTTAGAATTTGCTTTTTCATTTAATGGGGAAAGGGCCATTGTTGGTAACATCACCATTAGAATTTATGAATATGTAATTACACAGATCATTGGGTTACCTCAAACTGGAGAAAGATACTTCAAAACTAAACACTTTAAAGACAAATCATGGGCACATTTTGTATCCAAATCTAGGATTGCAGCGGTAGATTGGAAAAGAGGAATTCCAAGAAGTTGGTTGATTCATCCTTGGGATGAATTAACCTATCTCATCCATAAATTTATTACTTGTGAAAGAAGGTTTAGTATTGTCTACCTTCATCACATCAAATTGCTACAACATTTAAAAAGTGATTGTGAGATTAGCATGCCCTACTTTCTACTGCAAATCCTTTCTAAGATGGCTAAGGCTATTCAAAAACAAGGGAGGAATACAGAAAAGAGTTTATACAACTATGGCTTCATCAAAATAATCATCACACATGAACTACAAAAACAGAACTTGTCATGTCAGCAATTTATCATTGAAAATGGTTTTGAAACAGTGAAAGAGGAAATAGAAGAAGAACAGATATTGATTGTGACAGATGATGAGGAAGAAATACAACACCCCAAGGTAACAAGCTCAAAATAGTCTATGGGGAGGAGAAGAACAAGAAGTATGGTGAAAATGGAAAAAGAATTCCAAGAAAAAGATAAGATTTTCACCACATATGAAAGAAAATCAAGAAAACGCCAACAAGTCCAAAAAGGAAAAATAAAAGAAAGTGGTGATGAAGCACAACAAGCACAGTATGCACACATTCAGACTTTAGAGAAACAAAAAGAGGCAGGGAAAGCACAATCATTAGGAGATGATGATTTTGAAAAACAAGAGATTTCCACATATAAGCAAATGAGAGAAGAGGTGAAACAATTAATTGAAGACATGAAAGATGAAACGCAATCACCATAGAAAGCAGAAGAAATAGAAGAAATGGATGGTGGGTCCACATCAGGGCTTGATAAGAAAGGAAAGAAAATAAATAAAAAATGAAGAAAAAGATCAAAGAAATAGAAGTCCTGGATAGATATTTGAAAATAGAAAATGAAATGTTGAGGACTCAAATCCATAAAACTCAGGAAAAAAATGAAAAACTGAAGAAGAAGAAAAAGAAGCTTCAAAAGCGAAACAAACTGATCTCCAAACAAGCATACAAATGGCTTCAGCAAAAGCAAGCATACAAGTCAAAATATCAGAGGTTAAAATTTCTTCATACAGCCCAAGCCAATGTGGATACATTATTGCAAGCAGCAGAGGTGGAAAAACACTATTGACAAGAGTTCAAGAACATTTTTTTTATGCATGAGGACATGCAAAGTCTTCCTCTTGGGAGAGATGTTGGGTACCATTTTATGCTTATTTTCACTTCACAAATCACACTTTTTCCTTCAAAATCCTCCATTCACCTTCATTTTCCTTCCATATTTTCCATAAAACAATCTATGCAAGGTAAATTTATCATTCCTTAGCTTAAGGATTTATTTTTTTAATTTTTAGCATTAAAATTAGAAATTTATCAGAAATTACAGGATTTGACTAAATCTCATAATTGCTCCAAGGTTCGTGTACTTTTAGGATAGCTGGGCGAAATCAGAGACATGTGTCATGATCCTTGATGTACAAGTATGGATGAATATCTATCAAGTTCTAGATCTAATCTTTCCAAGTGTTCGGTCAACGCTAGTCAAACAGGGCCACTTCAACAGAAAATACTCTGTTTCAGCAAAAAATTATGGACAATTTTAGATTTTCTTGGGATTTGTGCATATTTTGTAGATCTGAAGGAGGGATTCGACCTTATTAACATATTTTTTGGATATCATCCTCATATTAGGAGTCTTTTTAGTATTTTCAGTTACAAACGTTTTGTATAAATACTTCAAGACATGGACTATTATCTTATCTTATGTTAATGAAGAAAACTCTGAATTTTCAGTCTTGAGATCAGTTTGGTGTTTTGTTCTTGATGATATTTATGAGATGATTATGTCAATGCTACTAGAAGTTCCTTCTTAACTGAGACAACTCTAGGTGTACAAGTGAAGCATTGGAGGGCCCCCTTTGCCAAGCTAGTACACTTCTCCTTTTCCAGTCTTTTCAAGTCAATTTTGGTATGAGCTTTAGTTCAGTTTACATTTTGTTGTAGGTAATGATTCTATGATTTACTTGATTTCAAATTTAGTTATGTTGCTAATGAATGTGGGAAAGCAAAGAATGCATATCTTGTAGAAGAGTTTAGTCTTTCTGATATTTACAAGCTTCTAAACTAGTTTGAATGCTTACTGATTTGAATACTTAATATTAGTTGAATGCTTTTACTTTAGCTTGTTGATTAATGGTAAGAGATCTATGAATACACCTTTAGTAAAGAAGCTTAGCATTTCTTTCATACTCAACACTTAGATTAGCTTTTGAATTATTTCTATTTAAAGAACTAAATTTATCTCTAAGTCCATACATTTTGGATGTGTCTCTAAGGCTTACAAACACCGGATTGACAATTAAATACACTCTAATTTACATCAATAGATTGGAGCCCAACAGTGCATCTTCCACAACATTATGTTTTCATTTTTTATAGATAATTTCAAAGGCATAACCTAGCATCTTCTTAACCCATTTGTTTTCTCTTCTGAAGATAATTGTTGCTCCAAGTGTACTTCAAACTATCATGATCTATTTTTACTTTGAAGTGTCTTCCTATTAGGTAAGGGTGCCATTTTTTAGTTGCATGTAGTATAGCCAACATTTTTTTTTCATAAAAGGGTTTCAGTAAGTTTTTTAAAGGCAAGGGGTCTTCCTTCTTGCATTAAAATTGCACCAATGCCATCATATGAGGCATCACACTCCATAGTAATGTTTTTTGTGAAATCAAGTGTGGTTAGGACATGAGTTGCACACATATCCTCCTTAAGTTTTTCAAAATATTTGGTTGCTTCTTGAGTCCAAGAAAATGCTTCTTTATTTAATAATGTTGTTAAAGATGTTGTTATTTGACCTTATTTCTTAACAAAATTGTGGTAATATCCTGTCAATCCTAAGAACCCTCTAATTTTATTCAAAGTTTTGGGAATTGGTCATTCCCTCATAGCTTTAATTTTGTTAGGGTCCACTTTTATACCTTCATGAGATACAATATGACCCAAATATTCCACTTCTTGAACCCCAAAGGCACACTTGGAAGGCTTTGCATAAAGTTATTTTTCTTCCAATAGTTGTAATACTATACCAATATGTTGTACATGCTCTTCCCAAGATTTATTGTAGATTAGTATGTCATCAAAAAATATTAACACAAATTTTCTAAGAAAGGGTTTGAAAACAAAATTCATCAAGCTTTGAAATGTTGATGGTGCATTAGTAATTCCAAATTGCATAAACAAAAACTCATAATGACCTTCATGTGTTTTAAAGGTTGTTTTGGGAATATATTCTTACTTCATTCTGATCTGATGATTTCCCAAATGAAGATCCAACTTAGTAAAGAAAATTTCTCCATGCAATTTATCTAATTATTCATCAATGACATAAATAGAAAACTTATATTCGATGGTAATTTTGTTGAGTTGTCTATAATCTGGACACATACACCATGAACCATCCTTTTTCATAACCATCACTACTAGTGAAGAGAAATAACATTGGTTAGGTTGAATGATGTTGGCCTCTAACATTTCTTGGATCATATGCTCAATCTCACTCTTTTATGCATATGGATACATGTAAGGCCTAATGTTAGGTGGTACACTTCCTAGTTGTAAATGAATAGCATGGTCATGATCTCGAGTAGGCGGAAGGACCTTAGGCATCTCTCCAAACACCTTGGAATGATTGTTGATAACTATTTGGAGATACATTGGAGTAGAGGATATAGATGTTTGGACATCTAGTGAGTGCAATTGTGCAATTACACCATTGTTTCTCTTTTTGAGTAATTTTTCATGCTATCAGAGATTATCACCTTAGAGGGTTTCCCTTCAATACCTCTAAGATCAATTTTGTTTCTTTGTAAGGAAAATATCATGAAAAGATCTTGAAAATTAAGGGCCATTATTCCCAATGATTGCAATCATTCGACCCTAATACAACATGAATACCACCCATTTGGATGCAAATCATGGGACTATCCAATAAATACTCCCTCATATTGAGCTTAATACTATGACACTTCCCAGAATCATTTATGGTACCTCCATCTAAAATCATTACTTGAAACTTTGGTGCTAGAAATACAAATCAATTGAGACTTTTTTCCAATTTATAATTGATGAAGTTATGGGTACTACCATAATCAATCAACACTATTGCCTTTTTATTTTTTATATATCCTTCTATCTTGAGGGTTTGTGGAGTATTGATGTTGGCCAATGCATGACAAGATATAATTGGATTAGTCTCTTCTATATATAGATCTATATCTTGTGATGGTTTCAATTATTGATCATCTTCCTCTTCATAGTCTATGTAGAATAATTTCTTCTCACTGCATTTATGCCCCTTACTGCACTTGCTATCACAATTGAAACATAGTCCATCTTCTCTTGTTTCATACATTTGTTGAATTTTAAACCTTATTGGTTGAGTGAGGTTAGAATAGGGAACATGGTGCTTTTCCTTCCTCTAAGACGATGTGGCTAGGTTGAATGATGTCATTCTCTAACATTTATTGGATCATATTATCAATATCACTCTTTTGTGTATATGGATACCTATAAGGCATAATGTTAGGTGGTACACTTCTTGGTGCAAATGAATATCATGGTCATGATCTAGAGTAGGTGGAATACCCTTAGGCATTGTTACCCACCATTCTTCCAGGTACCTATTTCGCATCAGATTTGATGTCTAGAATTTAGAATTGCAACAAAACTTACTTGTGTGCTTACATGGGAGAAGTTTGAAGTTTATTTGACGTGGTCAAACTCCATGATGAGGGATATTGGATGTTGTATATATTTTTCAAAGTACTTTGGGGGGAAGAGTATTTGCAAAATAGTCATGTAAACAAACTTCTTGGTAACTCCTCATCCAAATTGTAGACCAATGTCCTAGATTGGCAAGACCAAGATGTATGGAGGAGGAACTGGACATCTGAAGGATTGGGTTCATTTTTGTCTAGCAACAAGGAAACCATGACCTCTTCCCACAAACATATAAGGTTGAGATAGTTTCAAGTTTAGATAATGATGAGCATCTTGCAGTTTGAAACACTAGTGTAAGATTTGCACCGAAGAGAACATTAGATTACTAGTGTAAAAAAATTGTTGGTAGGTGCCTATACTCATCAGTAGTAGAAGAATTGGCATGTCTGGGAAAACAACCATCACTAGGGAAAGAAAGAAATTATGTTAGATCCTTTTCTAATGATAATGAGGATCTAGGAGGATTCTGTAGCATGAGAAATCCTTGGTTAGTCTTCCTTGTCATTCAACAACAGAAGATGAAAGTGTCAAATTCATAAAAAAAGGGGATTCTTGGTCACCATCCAAAAAAGGAAGCTAAATTTGACGATGGCAATGATCACTTCCTGATAAATTTTTGTTCTAGTTTTATAGAAGGTTCTTGATTGTGAGGACAGATACATCAAAGACAGATTTCCCTCACTTGAAATGCCTAAACGCTTTCTTTATGAGAATTTTCTAGACTCGATAGTGGGCTCTCAGTCACAGCAGTGATGTCATCTATAAATACAGACCCATTTTGGGCTTGTAACTTACAGGCATATTGTGATGGATTCTGGTGATATCAACCTGACTGAGGAAGTTGAAAAGGAGGGTGAAATTGCAGAGGATGCTTGGGAGAAATGGGTGTTGATATAAAAATATATGAAAACCTTGAACATAAATGAATTAGGTCAGGGAAGACCAGATATTAGGCCTTGATATTATGGCTGACCTAAAATTGGTCTAAAAATCATACTTTTTAATTTTAAATTTAAAGGTTAAATTGAGGGTCGGCATGTGTATATGCGCAAAGAAGAATTTTCTGCAGCATTGAAGGGTGTGTGAATATTGACGCGTCCACATTTGGAGGACCAAATTGACTCATTGTGTGGTGATGTGGAGACTTGTATGCCCACTTTGGAGGATCAATGAGACCATATTGAAGGGGAAGTTTTTACCTTGGGCCCACATTTGAAGATCGTGTTATTGGTTTTGGGGAGGAAGTGGAGATTTTGAAGGGCCTTTGGAGACTAGATGCTTTAGGAAAATGAACAATTTTGATGACATGTCTCAGTTTGAGGGCTTTGTGCCCCTAAATTTTTATGCATGTGGTTGAAGAAGCCCAAATTTTCAATTGTCTTTTATTATTATATTGTAAAGAGGATTTTAACCCTTCCATAGGCTATATTAGTGGGAATTTAGTTTAGAAATTGTTGGAGATGCCTTTCTCTAAATGCATGAATTATTATACTTAAGCCCAAAAAGGTTGGTTTTTAGGACTTCGTTTGTTTCACGTGTCTCCCCCCTAAAGTCGCAGTATTTCGACGTGCGAAGTGGCAAAAACCTCCCTAAGTTTAATCACCATTACTAAAAGACTAAGCGGGGCTTATCATCTCTTAGTACCTCGTACCCTCACTCTCGAGAGTTACACATTGAACGTTTCCCAAGCCTACAAATTGTGAAGTCGCGAAGTTGTGTTAAAGTTACCCAGGTTAGTATCAAGAAACAAGTCACTTTAAACCCTGGTCAGTAACTATTGCGATTTCGCGACTCAGTGATTGTCTCCCCAAAGGGCAGCACCTTCATAACCCCGATCCCCGAAGTCGCGATTTTCTTTTATGGCTAATTAAAATACTTAAGTCAAATCACTTCTAATCTATTAGCTCGCACCATCGTGATTTCGGGTTTTTGAGGCTCAGTGGCTAGGAGCAAAAACACCCGAAGTGGCAAGCGTCGAAAAGGGGATTAGAAACTAAGTACACCAAATCAAAAGATCTAAACCAGATTAATTAGCACCTTAAACGAAATTTAACACACACGGTTTATGGATGAAGTCTTGAATGATCCTGCATTTTTCAATGTTACGACTCTTCAAGGATTTATGGCATTTATTTGAATTTGCAGTAAGGTGACAGATAGTACAATCTCATTTTTACTTCTAAATCTTTCTATTAAGCAATTTGACCATTCTGTTGGCAAGGACACCCATGGGTTTAAATGACCAAGATAGAGAGTTTTTCCTTCATTATTTTAGTTTTCATTTCTATTTGCGCGCAGAACCATTTCACCAGGATAATCGTTGTTTGTGTTTTTCAATTTTTTCAACAAGAGATCCTGTTGTAGGTTTCTCTATCATGACTCCACGAAAAACGTCCAAGGCAACTTTCAAGAGTTCAAGTCAGGGTTCAGACTTTGTTTCTGATACCTCGCCCCGGAGTATTAATGTTGTCAAGACCTGGTCATACGTTTCCAACATTCTGCAATCTGAGTCTGTAAAATGTTCGGATGATTCTAGCGACAATGAGAACGATGACTTATCGACCAAATACAAAATCGTTGCTCAAGCAGAGATGCACAAAATAGCAGTGAGGCCCCAGCTTCTTCCCTATTGTGATATGATCAAGTGGGCATTAGACCATGTGGACATCCCCACCAGGATGATTATCAGCGAATAGAAGGTAACAATTGGGACTTTCAGGCCAGAACATTTGTGGGCAATGTATAAATTGTCACCCACACCGAACCTCACTCGCAATGCTGAATTTCTAGAAGGTTTCAAGAAGAAGGAGTGCGAGAAGTATGCAAGAAGTTTGTTTGATCTGATCAAAGATTGGGTCTCACACCCCATGAAATTCAGGGCCAACGCTGATGATATCTATTCAATCTCCTCCTTGGAGCCACAATTCAAGTACATAGCAATGATGGCCTGCAGGTTGTATGGGAGGGAGGACACTACCCATTTTTTCCTCCCATGGATACTGCTCATTCATACAGTTGCCAAGGGATTCTCCTTTGACTGGGCCAAACTATTGTCTGACATTCTGACCAGTCGAATTACCGAATATCGATCACAGAGGGAAAGTAAGAAAGCGGCTTTGTTCTTTATGTCTTCCTACATCATGGATGCCATCTGCTTCATGACACCCTTCCCACTAATGAACTGGAGTTAGGATCCATCCAATACATAGCCTATTCATGTCTACCACTCGAAGCTTTGGGATGATAATGCCAAAGAATTCATCTACGAAATCTTCAACTGGGTAATGGTGTCATTGCACGTCACCATCTTCGGCCAGTCGTCGCCCAGGATTTCGGATAGCATCACGACCAACCTGAGTAGCATGGAATATTGGTATATAGAGGCAGAATTTTCATATATCATGGTTTTTGGCACCTCTGTCCCTCCATATGCTCTACCGCTATTTTTTCCAGATAAGCTATTGTGTCATGAGATCACCAGGTAGACTGTGCTCGGCGAAATAAGCAAGGAGCTCAAAAGAGTATCAAAGAATGTATGGCCACCCTTCCCCATTCATATTGGTGCATATTCCTTGTTATATTTTGGCCATGCTAAAGCCGAGGCTACGGTTTTAGAAGAAATGAAGCTGGTGGATATTGAGTTCAAGAAGCACGACCCTAGTAAGGTTGTCAGCAACCACCTGGCGAGTTGTGGCCTGAAGAGATATGAACATGAGGATTCCCCTCATGATGAAATATTTCGGGGTGCGAGGTCCTACTCGAAAGTCCTAAGTTGAATTCAAGCCTTGCCACCCAAAGATAAGGTCGATTTCTTTAAATTTCAAGAGCACCGGTGGAGTTGACTCCCTCAGATTTTACAAATTGAAACCCCAAAGCTCTTGGTTACACAGCAGACGGGGGTCAAAGGTTCAAAGGACTTGATTCCTAACAAGGAGAAGAACCAAGAGAAAACAGGGGAGGTCGGAACCTCTGAGCGAGGAGCCGAAATCCCCTACCAACAGGAAGGAAACCCCGAAAAGGATGCGTCGGGTAAGCAGGTCCAAGGTCAAGCAAAGATGCCCTTGAAAGGGTCAGGTGACTCACTACCACTCATGTCAAAAAAGCTAGCCATAGATGCTACCCTGAAACAACCATCCAAGGAAATCGGCAGTCTAATCGCCATTATCACACCCTTACAATTCACAAAGGGGAATCCTGATGTTGGGTGGATTTTCAATGAAGAACTGACACCCATTTCTGTAGAGGAGCTACCTCCTAACGATTTTTTCTTTGATAAAAAAAGGAAGGCCATGGTGAGACAAGGATTATATCAAAGGGAGGACGTAGTGGCTAAAACATTTAAAATCATGACAGATGGAAAGGTCGTGAAAGAGGGAGAATTCGCAAACGAGATAGCAGGAACACTAGGGACTTATGCTACAGCCAATCAGTACTCAGTCAGAACTTTGAAGGCCCAGTTGAAACAAAAGAACCTCTTGATCAGTAAGTTAGAAGCTAAAGTGGCTACTGCTGAAGCAAATGCCAGGGACGAGGTGAGCAAAAGCCTCGAGCAAGCCCGAATAGCCAATCTGTAGGAGATCGAGAAACTCAGATCCGACCTTGAGCAGGTGCGTCAGTCGGCTCAAATTAGACAAATATAGGTAATCCAGCAGGGGCTTCAAATAATAGAGTTACAATCGAAATTGGTTGTGGCTAAGAATCAGGTTTTAGGCATAAAAATGTTCATATCCCAAGCCACTGAAATCCGACATAAGGTATTAACGGCTCAATAAAATTTGCTTGTAAAAGTAGGAACCATTCAAAACCACTTTCAGACAATAGATCAAGTGTTAGAAAATATTTCTTTAAGAGAAAGAGAAGTCGGGGCAGCTCGGGTCTCTTTCCAAGACATTGTTATAGCTACGGTGAAGATAGAGATGGTCAGCAGTTCCAAATTATCCATCGTAGAACAAACTAGGGGAAATATCTTGTTGAAGGTCTGGGAGCAGAATATATCAGAAAGCAAGGGGAAATCTAATGAAGTGATGAATTCTTGTGAGGAAACGTTCGCCTTGATAAGTAAAACTTTGTTAGACCTTGACAAGGAAGGTAGTGTTGGGATGTTGGGCAAAATCAATATAGCTAAACACTTGTTGGACATCAAAGAAAATGTGGAGAAGGAACAAGTGGAGATATCCCAGATAAGCCAGGTCGATATGGTCCAAGTGGACAAATGGCTAATACAGCCAAGTTTACAATTATGCTCTATCATCACAGAAGACCGACAAGTAGGGAAAAGGTTGCCACAATTGGCAAAGAGTTGTTATACCTTTGAGGCAAGCAACCAAGCAGAGCCTTCCAGGTTAATAGCCCAGTTGGTGGAAAGGTGTGTCATTTGCATCGAGCAGGTGAAGGGGCAGGTTTCTGGTGCTAAATAATGACAGATGTCAACCCATTATATTTTTGTAGCCAGAAGAGCAGAGAAAGGAAGGTGCTCTACCCTTACGAGGGAAGGCAAAGATGAGGAGATGAAACGCTCCATTTTTTCTTTCATTTGTAACTAACAAGTTTCCAGAACGATGGGAATTCTAAATGTTCAGAATTTTTGTTTAAATAGACATCGAGGAAGAGATAAAAGGGGGGATTTTTTTGGTGATAGATGGTAATAGAGAAAGTTCTTTTGAGTCGGGATTAATACAAAAAGAATTGAAGACTCCATATTCTGTCAAGATTGAGTTATGTGTTTTCCTCTATTATTTCATGTTTCATGTCATTTTTTACATATATATCTTTGATGAATGTTTTAGCTGCAATTTAGTATAACTTCTATTGTGGTGATCAATTTCTAGTTGTCTAGTTATTTACAGTTTTTCCTCTATATCAGCTACTAGAAGGTACAAGACCTGTGAATTACTTAGATCTTTACATTATATGCTTTCATCAAGGTATTCCTTTCCTTTCTTCTTCTGCTACAGCGTGGGATTCTTCTGAAATTGATGCCCCGCATTGTTGGCAACTCTATGTTTTCATACTCGGTTTCAATATTTTAACTCAGTTATGGAAAACGGCCTTCAATTCCGTTAAACCCTTTGTTTGTCTTCACCGAATTTTTCTCGTATAATCTAAAATTGAAATAATCACTTTAAAACATCAACCCTATTTTAAATCTCTATCCTTCCCATGAATGTACCCATCGTAAGACAACCCAACATCGAACCTGGCCTATCGGATCAAACCAGCATCGCTTTGAATCTTTTCGATACCATACTTAAGACTGCCATCACCCAGACAGAGCTCGAACATTCATAGGCCTCCATTGAATGGGATATCAGTATTCAAGTACATTTGGAAGTTAGACAAAGATAACTCAGAGATTGGTTATAGCCTCATCCCCCGAAGTTGTTCCTCCCCTTTTTTTTTACTCATTTCAGATGCTTAGACTCTACACTTTATAGCCTTAAGTGTAGACTCAAGACCAATAGAAACCATTATTTTAATATAAGAGGAATTTGATCGTTTCCCGTATAAATAGAGAGTCACTTGACTCATTTTAATCATCACTTCTTGAGGGATTTTACCTTATGAGCTCTGAAATTTCTGAATTTTTTTTGGAAAATTTGTCTTGGATTGGTGTTTTTTATGGAGGAATAATGATTTTTGCTCATGGATGAATTTTGGAGATGATTTAATTCCACTTTCACTTGTGAGGAGAAGTCATTCAAGGGTTAGGAGGGTCTATCCCCTTGAAAAAATTATTGTCTAGGGTTTCAAAACTAGGGCTTAGGATGGTCTATCCCCGTAGGGTTTTAAATCTAGTTTATCATTAATTGGCTAAGAAAGACAACCAGGAGAAAGGGGACAACTTGGGATTATAAGGGTTTAAGTCTAGGGTTCAAGTTTTTTCTTCTTCCTGTTATTTATCCTCCATTAGAGCTACCATACCATTGACTCCATTTTCCCAATGAAAAGACAATGATCTCCCAACTTCCTTTTACTTGCTTTCATACTATGAAGCTACTCAAACCTGCTTTATTTTAGCTTCACTCTCCACTTATTGTCAACCCACAATAATTGCAACCCTAAAGCTAGTTGGCTCAAAGAAAAAGAGGGATTGGTGAGGTGACAGTGGCCCTTCCCTCTCAGTTATGCAAGATTCTACTTAAGCATTGGGACTTTGGATCTACAAGTGAGAGTTTATGTGATAACATTTTGGCACCATTGTCAGGGATAAAGCACAATTTTCCCGAAACACAAAGTTGGAGGAGTTTTCAACATTGAATATTTTCCTAGTGACTCCATTGAAAGAACAAAGACCTTATTATTTGCATATTTTTGAAGACTTGATGCTTGTAAGGTGGGGAAAGCATCATTTTGAAGGCATTTATATATCACCTTGGCGACTCCATTGTGATGAGGTACAAATATCTCATTTTTTATTAAGCTTTCATAGCACATAATGAAGAATGGCCTCTTGGATGTTGCATGGAATGTATCTTTCTCTTGATACCAAAGATGTTCCAAGATACCCAAACAAGTTTCCCCTAAAGAATTTCGATAATCTCTCTATTTTCAATGGTGATCCTTCTTGTGCCATCCCACATATCTTGTCACTTGTAAGATATGCATCCACATTCGAAGGAAGACATGAAGACCTCTTGGTGAGAGTATTCCTATGCTCATTGGTATGGAAGGAACGTGAATGGATCAAAAACTCTTGCATCCCAAAGAGTATCCATTCCCTAAAAGTATTTGAGGAATAATTTCTCAAGCATTCTAGTCCAAAATCCCACAGTTTTGAAGACATATATCATGACCTATTGGCAGCCCTAGAAGAGGAGGTTTTGCGTGGATTTTTTGAAGGTAAAAAGGACAGTCATAATGAAGGTGTTCGCGTTGAATAAGATTTTGTTATCCCAAAGGAAAAAGAAGACCGTATTGACCTCCCTGAAGATGATAGTGATGATATTATAAAATACTTTGAGGATTTTCATGTTGATGTATCAGGTTATCATGATGGCTCTGCCCCAAAAGAAAATTTATGCCCATAATTTAAAGGGGTTGACATTGTTGACCACATAAGAGGAAGCATGGATAAAACATACCAACAACAAGAAACTACCCATGATCATATTAAGGAGACTTGTTGCTTAGAAGAGGTAAATTTAGTCTTGAAGGAACAATAATCAACAACCTTGAGGAATGCATGACACAAGATGATAATTTTTCTGTCTGGAAGGATGGATTTCTTGAAGATGAAAACACTATTATTCTAGCAAGTTGTAAGGGTGTTTTGGACAAGGAACGGATGTCTGAGAATGAATATGTGGAATTTGAAGAACACCCTATTAACCTCTTGGAAGAATAAGAAGCACTTGATATCTCCCAAGATGATGAGGCAACATCTATTAACAATGTTGTTGTTGTTAATAAAATTTTGTGCCTAGAACTTGAAATAAATGGCATTGCTAGCCATACAAATGAAGGTCACCTCAAAGATTGTAAAGGAATTGCCATATAGATTTATAATGATCCTAGAGATGGGCATCATAATGATGATTTTGTTGGATTTTCAATTGAGAAACATACTGCAGAACCAAAAGGAAATATGTTTGATGGGGGGATTTTTTTTTCCCAAAGGAAGATTGAAGGACAATGTAATAGTACCCTTGACTTGTAACTCAGTCTATATTTATACTCTGGATAGAGTAGAGGTAGGTAATATATAATATTTTTTTATGGACCACCAAACTTTGACATGGATAAACATTACAGTAGAGAAAGTCTTGAGCTCAGGGTTGAGACACATTTTGAGACGCCATTTATTGATGTATTCTAGATGGATGGTGATGTACCTACTGATGGTGTCATTGAAAACCTCAATATAGTAATAGAACATGATAGCGAGGGAATGTTGTATTATCATTATAACAATCATGAATAGAACAGTGCTTGGATAGTGCCTGAATATCAAATATGGTTTGGTTTGGGTTGTGACCAGGTTGGAGATATACGTCATTATAGTACCAGTTTAGTAAAGAATAGTTACAATGGTGGCCATGAGACCCTTAATGGCATGTTAACTGATGACCTCTGTATTGACATATTTCATGGTCTTGAAAGAAACAACAGAGGTGAAGCACTTAACCTTAATATAAAATTGATTGTTTTCCAAAATAGAGGTATTTCTAAAGACACTATATTTTCTTTGAAGAGGTTTTCAATTGACATGCTTGTAACAAAATTCATGAAGTAGAATTGGAGCAAGATTTTGAGGTTGATAGGGAAAAATTCAACCACCTTGGTGAGATAGGAAGTAAGCATGACAGTCCTAATGAGAATGTTATCAGTTTTAAACCATGCTCAAAGAAGAGTAGAGGTGGTACTTTGTCCTATACTTTTACGGATGATGAAACCCTAAATATGAAAAGAAATGACTTGCACTATTATATATTCATAAATGGGAGAGATATTGAAGATGGTATTTATGTGTGTGGGATATACAAAGAGCCAAATTTGTACAATTTTTTGAGCTGGAAGGTCCAATTTGGGATCGCTCAAAGAATATTGGGTATCTATTCCCCATTCATAGGCCTAATTTTTCCAAGAAATAACACGGTCATTGGATTTATATCAATCATATTAGTCTCAAGAACCAATACTCATATGAAGGCAAAATTATATGCTATCATCATCATATGTTGTGGCATCAATATGGGAAATTGTTTTTATGCTCAGTTAACCTTAAAGGAGAAGTTGTGCGCTTTAGAAGTGTTAATGAAGATATCATGTGTTCGGATAATTTCCCTCACGACTTTCTCCAATGGTGGATTGTGAGAGTTCACAGTGAACCACATTCTGATATACATGGATTTGATAAAAAGTGTGATATACATCCATGGGGGATTCACCTTGTTGACCAATATCTTATCACATTCATTCATAAAGGGGGTTTTTTAATTGTGAAAAATAAGTTAAATATATTGTAGGTATTGGGGAGGATGCAAGCTATTAGGGGGTTTATAGATATTGGGGTGTAGAAAAGGGGTATCTAGTAAAAATAAGGTTTTTTTATTGGAAATATGTATTGGGAGGCGTACTCATCATAAGGCGTTTGGGAGGTATTTACCAATATCTAGTGAAATTAGGGGTATTCTTTAATATCCCATGAATGAACATGCTATGTCACAGGTTCACTAAATGAAGGCCTCATGTATAAAACTACCTAGATTTGTGTGTTCACCACTACTAAAGGAGACTACATCATACACATATTCATATATTTATGAATCATTGTTTGCAATGATGATCAAACACAAGGGCAGAAGGGATGGTGTAGCGAAGTGTTGAGAATTTTTTTCAGATCCAGGGATTCTCGAGTTCCCCCGAGAAGGAAACTTGTCCCCAAGATGCAACCAAATGTTACCCATCATTCTACTAGGTACCTATTTAGCATTAGATATGATGTCTTGAATTCAGAATTGCAATAAAACTTTCTTCTTTTCTTGCATGGCAAAAGTTTGAATTTGATTTGATGCGGTGAAACTACATGATGAGGGAGCTTGGATGTTGTATGGATTTATCAAAGCACTTTGGGGGGGAGAGTATTTGCAGAAAAATCATGTAAACACATTGCTTGGTACCTCCTCATCCAAACTGTAGGCTAATGTTTAGGGTCAGAGAGCAGCCCTAGTGTGTCCCTTATCATAAATCAAAGGAGGCGTGAGTAATATATTTTATAGGGAGAGCTTAGAAAGATCAAGCCACCATAATTTGATGAAGATCATAGGAAGGGAGAAGATGTTGAAGCTTGGTTTTGGGGCATGAGAAAGCACTTCCAGTTGCATGATTACTCATCAAATGTAGAAGCCGGAATTGCAATCTACCATCTTCAAGGAAAATAATCTATGTGGTGGGATCAACTCAAGAAAGTTAAGCACATTTATAAGAATATGATCTCATGGATGAAGTTCAAGAGATATTTCCAACAGAATTACTTGTAAGATCAATATTATGACAAGAATATGCAAGAGATCTTTGAACTCAAACTTGGAAGCATGACAATGGATGAGTGTGAAAATAAATTCTTGGAGCTTCTGAGGTACATGGACTTCATAAGGGATGAAAAGGTAAAAATTCATAGGTTTGTAAGTGCTTTTCCATCATTTGAAAAAAATAAAGTTCAATTTGATGATCCTAGAAATTTGGAAGAAGTTGGTAGAAAGGATAAGTATTTATATGAGCAGAGAAAAGGAAGGTCAGCTTTCCAAAAGGCTTGGGATGATAAGAAAAGAGGAAATATGGATCAAGGAAAGAAGGGATTCAAGCCACCTTTCATCGAGAACAACTCTTAAACATATCGACAAGGGAAACCAACAAAAGGTGAACAAAAAATGATAGATTCTTTGGGGGAAAGGCCAAGACAACATCCCATAAAATTGTTGGGGATGTGAAGGAGACCACTTGTATAAGGATTTTCCTCACAAGGGATAGAGGATTATGAATATGAATAAAATTGGGGAAGTTGATACAATGGACGATGTGGGTAGGAGCATGCCAAGAATCTATGAAGCCTTGGAAAACATATAAGAAGACTACCAATCCCACATGATTGAGGTACAAGGTAAGATTGATAATCATCCCGTAACTATTTTGATTTATTTTGGAGCTAGTCATATCTATATAGAACCAAAAATAGTTGAATGGTTTAAATTGAAGAGATGTACAAGCATGAAAACTCTTGTCGGGTTCATCTGGCCACTGGAACCAAGAGGAAAATCAATGAACTTTTCAAGGATTTCCCAGCAAGAATAAATGGAGTTAGCACAAAGGCAGATTTGAATATCATACTACTTGGGTCATATGATTGCTTAATTGGTATGGATTGACTGGACGAGCATCATGTTGTCCTAGATTTCTACAACAAGTATTTCACATACCTTGATGGGGAAGAATTTCAAGAACAGTGCAAGGTATTCCAAGACCTATATCTGTTAGAGATATTTCAACATTGTAGCTGAATTGGTTTTTAAGAAAGGGTGTCAGATATATGTCACCCATATGGAAGAGTTGACAAAGGATAAGGAGACAAGTCTCAAATATTATCCAATACTAAAGGAATATGAAGATGTATTCGGGGATTTTTCATGATTGACACCAAAGAGAGATATAGACTTCTCTAATGACTTAATTTATAGAGTTTCCCTAGTGTCCAAAACTCCCTACAAAATGAGCACATTGGAGATGAAAGAGTTGCATATGAAACTAGAAGAATTGTTGAAGAAGGGGTACATATGCCCAAGTGTCTCGCCTTGGGTTTCCCCAATGCTCTTTGTGAATAAAAATTATGGATCTATGAGGTTGTATTTCAGATAATTGAATAAGGTTACTGTAAAAAATAGATACCCCCTACTACAGATCAATGATCTTTTTGATCAACAGAAGGAAGAAAGGGTATTTTCCAAGATTATTCTAAGGTCATGTTACCACCGGGTGAGAATAAGATAAGAATACATTGGTAAGACAACATCCAGGACAAGGTATTTCCATTATGAGTTTATGGTGGTGCCATTTGGTATAACAAATGCGTCGGCTACTTTTATGTGTCTATTGAATGGAGTGTTCAGGGATTACATGGAAAAATTCATCATTTTCTTCTTGGATGATATTTGTATCTACTCCAAGATAGAGGAGCATGAACAACATTTGAGGATGGTGATAGATGTGTTGAGAGAGCACCAGTTGTATGCCAATCTAATCAAGTGCACTTTCTATCAAAGGAAAATCCATTATTTGGGTCATGTCGTCTTAGAGGACATAGCACCATGTTCCCTCTCCTAATCTAAATCAACAAACAAGGTTGACACCTTAGAAAAATGGATGAAATAAGAGCAAAGGGACTATGTTTCAATTGTGATAACAAGTGTAGTAAGGGGCATAAATGCAGTGAGAAGAAATTATTCTACATACACTGTGAAGAGAAAGATCATGAATTGGAACCATCACAAGATCTAGATCTAGAAGTGACTAGTCCAATGATATCTTGTCATGCATTGGCCAACATCATTACTCCACAAACCCTCAAAATAGAAGGATATATCAAAAAGAAAAAGGTAACAATGTTGATTGATTTTGGTAGTACTTGTTATCA
>SNQJ01S0139790.1:7217-25158 GCA_010110895.2 Picea sitchensis | reverse complement strand
GCATGCAGTTTCATGGATGACAAGTGTCAACCCAGGTGCATGAAAATAAAATGGCTAAGATGATCCGTGTTGGGGGTTCCTCCTCCATTCCTGTTGGGTATGTGTTATATTCTTTGCATGGGTGTGTGTGTGGGTGTGTCAGATACGACAACTGCGTCTGACAATCCCTACCACTAGAGCTCTGTCGTTTGCGTCGAGCACTTTCCTAAGGCGGGGAAGGTATGGCCCCCCTGGTTACGCGCAACGTTCGAAAATGGGCGGTAGCCTGGGGTTGACAGGGTTCGGAGCAACGCCCCAAAAAAAAATTTTGGGGCAATTTTTGCTATTTTTAGCGGATTTGTAAATTAATCTCGGATTAAGGGATTAGGGTTTTGGTATCTACGAAATACCTAAAAACATTGTATTGTATGGTAAATGGTGAAATTCAATATAATGAATATAAGAAAGGTTTTCCCGGTTGAGGGTTTCTGGTATAAAATCTCTTTGTACTCTGTGTATGAGCCATTGATTAATTTCTGTATTGCTTAAGAATCTATATGCATTGCTTTACTTCGTAGGTTTAAAATTTACAATTCCACCGTCGACCGTATGAACGTGAGTCCCATCTGAACTCTACAAGAATACCCTGGTGCAACCCTGAAAGCCGAAAAGCCTATGTTGATTTCTAAGATAACTGGTACAACCTCTGTCTGAACAGTTTGAGCCTGTGCATGGGATCTCTGTACACCTTGTGCAATCCCAAAACCAAAACCATGAGTCTATTTCATGATTGTTGAGCCTGTTTGGGAAGCCCGTGTTTATTTTCCTAGTTGGTTGTTGTGGCCACGCAGTGTTGGACTGCGCATGGTTTACTGGCTAGTGCGAGTTCGTGCTTAGCCTGTGTGTAACCTCTCTCCAGGTGAGGGAGATGATTTTTGTTGGAAGAGGCTGGTTGTCAGGCCTGTGAAAAACTCTCTCCAGGTGAGAGAGTTTGCTAGGAAGTGGTTTCTTCCAGAGAGTGTCCAGCACCAGATTCGGGCTCTGAGACTTCCTGATCTGGCCTGTTGCTGAGACCCAGAGAGGGAGGTGTAGCACCGATGGACTATGCTTGTGAAGGTGTATACTCCTGAGTGGAACATGCATGTGGGGAATGAGAGTCCGAGAGTAGTGGGAGTAAGATGGCATCCTGGGAAGAATCCTTCCAGTCATTCTGTGCAGTTTTCCCTATAACCTCGGCCTAGCCTAGGATTCCTTACCTTGGGGTGGAGCTTAGTCCCAGCTCAGGGGTGACCCACTACTAAGCTTGATGAGCATCTTGGTCTAAGGATGGGAGGTTCGTGGAAGGCATGCATGTGGTTGGTGGAATTACCATCGTTTCAAAGATAAGTACCAGACGATGTTTGTGTATTTATATTTATCATGTATTCTATTGTGCATATGAATGAATGTTAATTCCAGGGATTATTTATGTTAGTAGTAATTTTGTGCTGACTCTGAGTTTAAATTTGTTTAACCTATTTTAAATGCATGTTATTAATTAAGCATAAAATGATGTTGTTCCGCAAAGTAGCGTCTGCCCGACCAGTGGGTTGGATGAAGCCGGGGGAGTGTTACAGAATGGTATCAGAGCATTATAGTATGAAAGAGTGCTATAGGACATTCCCTAGGTGCAGTGGAATGACATTACTAAGCAAGTGCATCCATGCAAACAATGAGTATGAATTGGGAATGAAGGAGGTTTCCTTGCAAAGATTTAAATATGTGACATATGATATTTATGGAGGATGGGAAAGAAAAAATATACAATTGGTTACTTCCCAAGTATGAGTTTGTGACTTCATGAAGGACTTCGTCGAAAAGACACGACATTATGTTCAACATGTCCATGTGGCTCAATGGAAGGATGAGCATTTTAGAATATGCAAAGATACATTTCCTATTGGTACTTTGTTATCAATGGTTGATTTTGTTGTGAACTACACCCTTCAACTGCAAAAAGAGATTCAAAGCCAATATTATCACTTAGAGAAAGTCAACATAATGATACATATCACATACATGCATGGACCGGATAGTAATGAACAAAACAAATTTATATTGAAAGAGTATCACTTCTACATAAGTGATGATCAATGCCATGACTTAGCCTATGTACAACATTGTTTTCAATTTTTCTGCAATCACCTTAAGGAGAAGAACATACAGATGGATCAAAATTGGATTTGGTCATATGGTTCCGTAGGTCAGTTAAAAAATGCTCGTGTATTTCAATGGTTGTGTATGTTTTAAAAAAATATAAAGGTACCACACATTTGGAACTATTTTGAGTCTGGGCACGGGAAAGGGGAGCATGATGGAGAAGGTGCATGCATAAAAAGAGTATTACGCAGGAAATAAATGAAGTTCACTAATACTTCTCTAATTCAAGATGAAAAATCCAATGTTGAATGGTGTTCTTTAGTAATGGGAGAGGGAACAGGAACCCATGAATACCAATCACACAAAAAAGGACATGTACATAGATATTTTTGGGAGGTGGTCGATGTAGATCGATCACAGTGGTATGAATTGAAAACAATCCAGGGCACTCGTGGATTCCATTCAGTTAGAACATCAGACAATGAAATAATTGAAATATGGATGAGAAAAATATCTTACTTTTGTGGTCCATGTAGTAGTAATGAATGGGATGATTTTGAATTGATAGACTAGGTTAATAGATGAGATCGTGTATCACTCCCCATTGGGAAAAATATAACTATGTAATTATCCCAATTGGAGGAGGACCAATCAAGTATTTCAGAATATTATGATCATGTCCCAGATCTCGTACTGCCAGCTTCATTAAATCCTTCTATTAAATTTTGAATAACTAGAATGAATGTGTTATGGTTTGGTCATTTAGTGGATTCACATTTTGGCACTCCATTTTTTGCAGGGCACATATACGAAGTGGTTKCCCCAAGAGATAATGAATGGGGCATTGATTATTGGTTGGCATGATTCTTAGAGGGAAAGAATACCCTCATGTGATTAGTAACAGACTTCRAAGGCATTGAATTTTCGATAGGGTGGATGGTTATTAAAGGAGAATATCTAACACGGGATGAAAGAACACGAAATAAAGGTGGTTGTGTATTTCAATATTATAAACCAGGTCAAGTTGTATACCAATTTACAAACTTGGTTATTGGTACAAACCTCCAACTACAAACAATACCAAGTAAGAACTCATCAAAGGTACGATACTTATTTCCTTACTATGAGCACGAGAAGTTAATGGAAACTGTCAGTATTAGAAGTGATCCCAATGGTCTACTTGAATGACCATCTAGGTATCTAAAACGAATAATTTTGGCTTTAGTTTTACTGCTGTTAAAATATTTGTAATGTTGTTAAAATATACCCTACCTTAAAACATATCCATGTCATGCCTTGATTTTCCATGCCTTACCTTGCCTTGTCTTGCCTTTCTTCACTTTCCATGCCATACCTTTCCTTCACTTTCCATGCCATGCCATGTCTTTCCTTTCCTTTCCTTCACTTTCCATGCCATACCTTTCCTTCACTTGCCATGCAATGCCATGCCTTTCCTTGCCTTCACTTTTCTTTCCTTTTCCATGCCATGCCATGCCATGCCATACCTTTCCTTCACTTTCCTTGCCATTCATTCCTTTCCTTCACTTGCCTTGCCTTGCCTTCACTTTCCTTTCCTTTCCTTCACTTGACTTGCCTTCAATTGTATTGCCTTTTCCATTCCATGCCATGCCATTCCTTGCCTTCATTTTCCTTTCCATTCATGTATTTCCTTCACTTGCCTTGCCTTGCCTTAACTTTCCTTATCTTTCCTTTACCTGCCTTGCCTTCACTTGTATTTCCTTTTCATGCCATGCCATTCCATTCCATAGAATTTT
Organism: Picea sitchensis; assembly: GCA_010110895.2. Classification (NCBI taxonomy): domain Eukaryota; kingdom Viridiplantae; phylum Streptophyta; class Pinopsida; order Pinales; family Pinaceae; genus Picea; species Picea sitchensis. Next base: position 21,265 of record SNQJ01S0139790.1, on the reverse strand, counting down.
ATTCCTTTCCTTCAATTCCCTTGCCATTCATTCCTTTTCTTCACTTTCCTTGCCTTTCCTTCACTTGCCTTGCCTTTCCTTCACTTGTCTCTCCTTTTCCATGCCATGTCATGCAATTCCATACCATGCCATGCCTTTCCTTAACTTTCCTTTCCATTCATGCCTTTCCTTCACTTTCCTTGCCTTCACTTAACTTACCTTGCCTTTACTTGATTTTCTTTCACTTGTATTTCCTTTTCCATGACATGCCATGCCATTCCATAGCATGCCATGCCTTTCCTTCACTTGCCTTTCCATTCATGCCTTGCCTTCACTTGCCTTTCCTTGACTTCATTTTCCTTGCCTTCATTTTCCTTTCCTTCACTTGCCTTTCCTTTTCCATGCCACGTCTTTCAATTCCATAGCATGCCATGCATTTCCTTCACTTTCCTTACCATTCACTTGCCTTTCCTTATCACTTTCCATTCACTTTCCTTGCCTTGCTTTCAGTTGCCTTTCATTATCACTTTCCATGCCATGGATTTCCTTCACTTTCCTTATCAATTTCCATGCCTTGACTTCACTTTCCTTGACTTTACTTGCCTTTACTTTCCTTTCCTTTCCTTCACCTACCTTGTCTTGCCTTCACTTTCCATGCCATGCCTTGCCTTCACTTTCCTTGCCTTGCCTTTCCTTCACTTGTATTGCATTTACTTTCCTTGCCTTTCCTTCACTTTCCATGCCTTTCCTTTCCTTCACTTATATTGCCTTATCACTTTCCATGCCATGCCTCTCCTTCACTTTCCTTATCACTTGACATTCCTTGACTTCAATTGAATTTCCTTGAAATTCCTTTCCTAAACATATGTAATAAGCATTGAGAAAAACCCTAGTGTCATAGATACTCCATAAACAATTTTACAGGGGACAAAATGATAGTGGAGCCCCCCCCCTAGTTGAAACCTGGTGCTCCGGATATAATGCAACTGACGACATAAAAGAGTTCCAAACCAAGTGGCATAATGTAGTTTCATAAGCTCCCACAAGTATATTTTTCCAAGGACCATGTGACTACACTACCCACAAATTCTTGACACAGTGTTCTTGAAAATACACCTCCTTTTCAAAAATTTCATCATGCCTCACTGACCAAAACCCTAGTGTCAAATATTCTCCAACAAATGGTTTTATGGTGGAAATAATGACAACGAATGGGGCCCCCTAGTTGAAACTCGGTGCTCTGGATCCAATTCAACTGATGCTTCACCCATTCGAGTCTCGGTTTGAGTTGTATCGCAAGTTGCAACTCGCCTCTTCAATCCATTCATGGACATGTGGTCAATTTGGTTCGGGGGCATAAAATCCAAACCGAGCGGCATAATGGAGTTATGTAAGCTCCCACAAGTCTATTTGGTCAAGGACCATGCGACTACACTACCCACAAATTCTCGACACATTGTTCTTTAAAATCGACCTCCTCTTCAAAAATTGCACTATGCCTCATTGACCAAAACCCTAGTGTTGAAGATACTCCAACAAACGTTTTTCTAGTGGAAAAAATGATAGTGCACCCCCCCCCCNCCCAACCCCCTAGTTGAAACCCGGTGCTTTGGATCCAATGCAACTAATGGCTCTCCCATCTGAGTCCCAGTTTGAGTTTTATCATGAGTTGCAACTCGCCTCTTCAAGCCATTCAGGGACATGTGGCCAATTTGGTCCAGGGATGTAAAATCCAAACCAAGCAGCATAACAGAGTTTTGTAAGATACCACAAGTCTATTTGGCCAAGGAACATGCAACTACACTACCCAAAAATTCCCAACAGAGTTTTCTTGAAAATCAACCTCCTCTTCAAAAATTGCACTATGCCTCATGGACCAAAACCCTAGTGCCGAAGATACTCTAGCAAATGGTTTTTCGGTGGACAAATGACAACGGAAGGGGCCCCTCTAGTTGAAACATGATGCTCCAGATCTAATGCAAATGATAATTCTACCATCTAAGTCTCGGTTTGAGTTTTATCATGAGTTGCAACTCGCCTCTTCAAGCCATTCAGGAACATGTAACCAATTTGGTCTTGGGGCATAAAATACAAATCAAGCGGCATAACGAAGTTTCATAAGCTCCAACAATTCTATTTGGCCAAGGACCATGCGACTACACTACCCATAAATTCTCAACATAGTGTTCTTGAAAATCAATCTCCTCTTCAAAAATTGCACTATGCCTCATTGACCAAAAACCTAGTGTTGGAGATACTCCAACAAACGGTTTTTCGATGGACAAAATGACATTGGAGCCCCCCCCCCACTTGAAACCCAATGCTTTGGATCTAATGAAACTGAACGTTTTCCCATCTGAGTCACGGTTTGATTTTTATCGCGGGTTGCAACTCGCCTCTTCAAGCCATTCAGGGACACGTGGTCAATTTGGTCTGGGGGCATAAAATCCAAACTAAGCATCATAACGGAGTTTCGTAAGCTCCCACAAGTCTATTTGGCCAAGGACCATGCAACTACACTACCCAAAAATTCTCGACATAGTGTTCTTGAAAATCGACTTTCTCTTCAAAAATTGCACTATGCCTCATTGACCAAAACATTGGAATTCTCATGCAAGTATTTTTATATAAGAAATATGGGATAACAAGTTGTAGAATTATATGATGAATGAATCCTTTGATTGTAATGTTTACATATTAATCCTTTGATGGCATGGGAATTGAATGCAAGGTGAGGCATGGCAAGTGAAGGCAAGGCAAGGCATGACAAGAGAAGGCAAGGTATGGAAAGTGAAGGCATGACATGGAAAGACAAGACATGGCAAGTGAAGGTAAGGCAACACATGGAAAGGCATGGCATGGAAAGGAATGGTATGGTATGGAAGGGCATGGCATGGAAAAGGCAAGGAATGGCAAGTGAATGCAAGGTGATGCATACCTCCTTCTCTCCTAAGGGTTGCGCGACCTTCCAGTCAAGGATCTTCAATTCCAAGCTGACGTGGATCTCTGAGACCTTAATGGCATCACTTACGAATTAACACATGCCCTTGTTATCCTCTGGTGCATGCTCTATGGTACCTGCGACCTCTTTCTTCACACTGCTAAACTCATAGGTTTCAGGCGCAAGCTCCTCTCTCATTGTCCCCTTCCCACATGTGACCTCAAACTATGTCCTTGCGTAAATGCACAATTGAGAGCGTGCTCAAAGATGGTTTGGAACCAAACTTATTTTCACCTCGCAATTCACCTCGAGCCACCACGTGTCCTTTTTCCAAAACCGTGGTCTCAATTGTGGCCTGCCCTTGACTTCTTAAAGTTCGAACACCTCCTGTCCCCACAATGCGAGGTGACCGTCAATCTCACGGTGCTTCTAAATGGGTGACCAAGATATACCTCTCTTAGATCGACGGTTGTGATCATTTCAAAATTTCAGACTTCAGAATTATCAAATCTCAAACTTTGGTTTCCTTCACAGGGAAATCTTCCAGAATGGAAGATCTGTTGACACTTGTCGCTTTCAATCAACGACTATGATTCCTGCGGGTCTTTGGAATTCAGGTTTTTCAAATCTCAAACTTTACTTTTGAGGTTATGCCACGTGTCTACTTGAATCAGATGGTGGGGATTTGTTTCGGACGATCTGACGATCGATGTTTATTTCATACCTTTACCTGGAATCTACAATTTCATGCCACCTATTCTCTGAATCTGACGATTCAGGACTACCTCAAACGATCTGATGGTCAACGTTTACTTCATCTCTTCAAACTTTGGGAGTTTCAATTCTCAACTGAAATCTCTCAGAGTGATTTATCCAAAGTTCATGATTCATCACCACGTATCCCTCTGGATCTAACAGTTGAGAATTACTCTGACTCTCCGGGCTTCGGGAATTTCAATTCTCAAACTCTCGTTTCTTTCAGAGAGATTTCTTTGTAATGGTATATCATCTTCCATGCATCCTCCTTGATCAACGACTCTGATCTTGCTTCTGGACTTTGTCCCTTTTGACTAGATCAACGGTCCTTCACTCTCTTCTCTATCAACAATCAAGATTCTACTTCAGGACATTGGTGCTTTCTCCCTCCCCTTTCCTCTGGATTATTGCTTACCCAGACTCTTAGAACTCACGCCACACATCCTCCTTGAATCAACGGTTCTCGTCCTCTTTGGTACTTTGGCCTTCGAGAATCTCAACTCTCAACTTCTCCACGTTCTACTTTTCCCGAAGCATTTTCACCTAGAGTTCACGGATCTTTGTCGCGTGTCCTTCTAAATAAGATGGTTACAATTCACTTCGGCGATTCCACTCCTCCTTGTCCACAAACTTCCTAAGTTGTGGATCATGTGCCACCTATCCCTCCTTGACAAATGAAGGACCCATAATAACTTCGGGACTTAGGGACTTTGGCAAGTCAGTCCTTTTGTGCACACAAGGTTTAAGGCCCATGTACTTTACCTATATCGGCCGACTGTTGATCGTCTGTGCTCAGATCCAATGGTTGGGATCTACTCCTCCTCGCTCTCTCCCTTCTCTTTCCTGGACGTTGATCTAACAATCCATATTTCTCTCTGCAGTCGATTTGATGGTTGATGTCGCTCCTCCTCCTGAGCTTCGTTGTTCTCTCGGACTTGGGAAAATTTATAAGTGTTCAAAGTTTTGGTCCTTGAACCTTCTCCTACAAAACCACTTGAACAAGTCTCATCTTCGCTTTCCTCCTAAACTTTGACAATGAATATTGTCTTCGACTCAGGCGCACACTTGCGCTCTGCATGAAAACTTGCACTACTCCTCCCGAGCTTATGAATCTTGGAAGAAATTACTTCTGCGCACACTCCTTGCATTGTCTCTCTTGAGTTTTATCTCTCGAAACCTTTGGCTCCTCTGAGGGCCACTTTGTCACTTAATCAATTTTCAGGTATGTGCACTCCTTGCAACAAATTCTTACGCGAGACTTAACTCCTTGCGGGTGATTGTGCACACCTTGCAACAGTCCTTTTGTACTCCTTTCAAAATGGAAAAAATCACGCTATCTCTTCTGAGATTATGAGTCGAAACATACTCTGTCAACGTACTTATTGTGAACTATATGCACACCTTGCATGAACTCAACGAAGAGAAACGATTGAAACTTATACTAACATACCACAATTTCATACATTCATTTATATGAATCCTTCATTCATGAAACATGAAATAACATAAAGATTGTAATCAATAGTGACACTCTGCATTGGATCAATTTTCCTTTGTTATATTCATTCAAATTTAAAATGGCTACAACTATGAAAAATGATAACTAAATCACAACAATCTCCTATATAATTTTTAGCAGCCTCATTTAGGAATACCATGTATCTACATATACAAGAGGTCCTCTAGGGTTCCCTCTAACTACCTCTCCTATTGAAGTAGCAACTAAAAACTACTCAAGCTCCACTACATTAAAGTCTGGGAGTGAAATTCCCAAATCTCTTGTGATCATTCAGTTTCTGAGTGTTTCTCTCTTCTTCAATCATACATTCAAAATGGATCTAAAGAGAGCACTAGTTTTTAGATTCCTTTTTAATTAAAAAGGCGCACTATGGCGTTGTGTTGTCCCTCCATGTGGGATTTGCTGATGATGCTCCTGCATCATACTCCACTGCTGGGAAAATCATGAGCTCCTACTCATGGCTCCCTCTGCTCTATTTTTGAGATCCTCTAGGGTCCCATACCTTCTCTTGGAGTTGTTCATCTACTCCTTTTTCTTGCTACCTCTTCTTCCCTGTCGCTTCTATGGGTTTTCTTCTATCCCATACTTATCTAACGACCACTTCTTATGTTTCTTCTAGTATCAATCTCTTTACCTCATTTATTTCTTGGTCCAAATGGTCCACTCCCTGGTTTTCCCCCTGCAATATGATTTGTTTCCTATTCTCTCCATCAATTTTCAACTTGACTTGTTGAACAACAAAGAAATATGCTTTTGTGTTTTTACCCTTCTCTCCAGGGCCTCCATCTCTTCACACAGATCAACAAGATCCATGCTATCTATTTCTTCCTCCTCTGCTGTAGGTTCACATTCTACAGTTAGCACTTGCTCAACTTCCTGACTAAAAACTTTGAGCCATTCATCTGAATTCTCTTCTCCCCCTACTATAGATCCTAATTCTATAGTTTCCTTATGTTCATCTCCTTGACTGAAATCTTTAAGAAATTCCATATAATTCTCTTCTTTCTCCATCTCTTGGGCACATTGTAATTTGTGCTCTCCCTCCTCCATGGAAATCTGATCAATCTGATCCTTCATGTTATCTTCATCTCCTGTGGCACTAGTTGGCCACTCTGTTGCAGACTCCATTTCTACAGTCTCACAACTGAGTTGTTTCTCAGCTTCCCCCTTTGACAGATTGACTTCTGTCAACTCCGCTTGTGTTGGTTCAACTCCAACTTCCTCCAATTGCTCCCCAGGGTGGTATGCTCCTCCATCGGTTTCCAACTTATCCTATTGGATATGCCTACTCTGCATATTTATCTTTCTCTCCTGGGCTTCCAATTCTTCATACAGATCAACAAAAGCTATGTTTTATGCTTCCTCTTCTGCTGCAGGCTCAAGTGTTGTAGTGATCTCTTGTTCAGCTCCCGAGCTAAAATTTAAGAGCAATTTTGCTAAATGCTTTTCTTCTGCAATCTGCATGACTATCTCCTGGCAACCATCTTCTAGTTTTGGATTGTCCAATCAATCCTCCAACATCTTCATCTCTTTCTCCCATTAAGTGAGAAATTCTTATGAATTCTCCTTTTTTTCTATTGGGGAAGACATCAATATCTTCTCCTCCTCCTCCTCTTTAACAGTTCTTGCTACCTGTCTTTCCTCTGTTGCACCTGCAACATAGACATAGTTAGCTTTAAAATAATTTGGCCTCATGGACTCTTTCTTGGATTCTTGTTGCACCACCTCCTCATGTGAAACACTTGTATTAGCCTTTGTTGGACTATTTGGTAGGAATATTTGAATTCCCCCAATGATCAAAACACACCTCTAAATTCTTCCATCAACACTCCTTATTGATATGAACTCTCAGTCGAGTTCATATGTTCTCCCTTTCCCAACTGACAACTTGGTATTTTCTCTCTGCCCATCTGGCAGTCTATGAGATCACATGATCTCTCTCCATTGCCCACCTGGAAACTTGAACTTCCATCACTGGCCTCCTAGCAGTCTATGAGATCATCCACTGATCTCCTTCCATTGTCCACCTGGCAACTCGAAATTTCAATTATGCCCCCCTAGCAGTTTATGAGATCCTTAACTGATCTCTTCTTCTCATTATCATTGAGATTCCTCTCAATATCTAGTTCACATATGTGAATCACTTTCTCCTCTATGTCACTGAGTTTTTCAGCATCCCTCAGCCACTTCCTCAGTGCTTGTTGTTGCCTTCTGGATACCAACAATTTCTAGATAGGCCACTTCACTTTCCTCTTCAAAGGTCATTCATATGTTCAATGCACCTTTGTCTCATGTTGCATCTTCAATGCTAGGTTTTCCATCCTTTATCTTGTCTCAATTAGCTCCTTGTCAACTTCTACTTTTTTTTTCTGTTGGCGGTCTCCTCTTCGACCACACTCATAGCCTTCAGTATTCATCTTCCTCTTACCTCATCCCACCTTGATTTCCACCATTTGTTGGCACAATATTCATAGAGAATCAGTGCTATGCATCCTCCTTCACCTGCTATCTATAGGCGAGCTTCAAATTCTGATACTATTTGATGTCTTCAGATTATCTCTATTCACCTTCTCACCTTTGCAAACAAAATTCAGCTCTTGATACTACCTGATGTAGTCAGACTATCTTCTATTTCCTTTGCATTTTGTCTACAAGAAAATTTAATCTTTGATATCACTTGATGATATAAAACTATCTCTATCTCGTTTGCCTAAAATCTATAGATGAAATCAACTCTGATACCACTTGATGGTATCAGAGTATCTCCTGTCACCGTCTTGCTCTTTTCTTGTTGTCTACAAGAAAAAATTAGGCTCTGATACCACTTGAAGCAAACCCCCTTCGCTCTTAAGGGATGCACGACCTGCTGGTCAAGGATCTTCAATTTTGAACCGACTTGGCTCTCTGAGACCTTAATGGCCTCACTTATGAATTAACACAGGCCCTTTTTATCCTATGGTGCAGGTTCTATGGTACCCGTGACCTCTTTCTTCACGTTTTTGAACTCACATGTTTCAGGCCTAAGCTCCTCTCCCATTGGCCCCTTCCTACATGCGACCTTGAGATATGTACTTGCATAAACGCACAATTGTGGGCATGCTCAAAGGTGGTTTGGAACCAAACTTCTTTTTGCCCTGCAATTCACCTCGAGCCACCACATTTCCTTTTTCCAAAATCGTGGTCTCGATTTTGGCCCACCCTTCACTTCTTAAAGTTCGAGCACCTCCTATCCCCACAATGTGAGGTGAACGTTGATCTCATGATCTTCACGGTGCTTCTAAATGAGTGACTAATATGTACCTCTCCCAAATCCACGATTGTGATCATTTCATAATTTCAGACTTCAAAATTCTCAAATCTCAAACTTTGGCTTCCTTCGCAGGGAAATCTTCCAGAACGAAATATGTGTTGACACCTTTCCCTTTCAATCAACGACTGTGATTACTGCGAGTTTTTGAACTTCAGGTTTTTCAAATCTCAAACTTCCCTTCCCTCGAAACGCACGAGATTCTACCATGTGTCTGCTTGAATCGAACGATGGGGATTTTCTTCAAAGGATATGACGATCAACGTTTATTTCAGAACTTTACCCAGAATCTACAATTTCTGGCCACCTATTATGGATTTGATGATTCAGGTCTACTTTAGACGATCCAATGATCGACGTTTACTTTATCTCTCCGGATCTCTGGGTTTTAGGAGTTTCAATTCTCAACTGAAATCTCTCAGAATGATTTTTCTGTAGTTAATGATCCGTCGCCACGTATCCCTCTAGATCTGACGGTTTAGAGTTACTCCGGCTCTCCGGGCTTCGAAAATTTCAATTCTCAAACTATCGTTTCTTCCAAAGAGATCTCTCCATAATGGAAAATCATCTACCATGCATCCTCCTTGATCAACAAATATGCTCCCGCTTCGGGACTTTATCCCTTTCGACCAAATCAATGGTCCTTCGCTCTCTTCTCGATCAACGATCAAGATTCTACTTTGAGAATTTGGCACTTTCACCCTCCCCTTTCCTTCGAAGTATTCCATACCTGGAGTCTTATATCTAGCGCCATGCATCCTCCTCGAATCAATGGTTCTCGTCCACTTCGATACTTTGGCCTTCAGGAATATCAACTCTCAATTTCTCCATGTTCTACTTTTCCTGGAGCGTTTTCACCTGGAGTTCACGAATCTCTATCGCGTATCCTTCTGAAGCGGATGGTTATGATTCACTTCAGCGATTCCACTCCTCCTTGTCCACAAACTTCTGAAGTTGTGGATCGTGCACCACCTGTCCCTCCTTGATAAATGAACAACCCCTAATAACTTTGGGACTTCGGGACTTTGGCAAATCAGTCCTTCTATGCACACAAGGGTTAAGGCCCATGCACTTTACCTAGATCGGACGACTGTCGATGCTATGCTCTCATAATTGACAGTTGGGATCTACTCCTCCTTTCTCTCCCTTTTCTCTTTCCTAGATGCTAATGTAACGGTCCAAATTTCTCTCTACAACCGATCTGATGGTTGTTGTTGCTCCTCCTCCTGAGATTCTTTTTTCTCCCAAACTTGGGAAAATTTCGAAGTGTTCAAAGTTTTGGTCGTTGAACCTTCTCCTACAAAACTAGTTGAATGGCTCTCATCTTTGCTTTAATCCTAAACTTTGACAATGAATATTGTCTTTGACTCGGGCGCACACTTGCGCTCTACATGAAAACTTGCACTACTCCTCCCGAGCTTGCGAATCTTGGAAGAAATTACTTCTACATGCACTCCTTGCACTGTCTCTCTTGAGCTTTATCTCTAGAAGTATTTGGATCCTCTGAGGGCCACTTTGTCACTTAATAAATTTTTGGGTCTATGCACTCCTTGCAACAGATTCTTAAGCAAGACTTAACTCCTTGCGGATGACTCTGCACACCTTGCAACAATTCTTTTTCACTCCTTGCAAAATGGAAAAATTTACGATATCTCTTCTGAGCTTATGAGTCGAAACAAACTCTGTCAACACACTTCTTGCGAGCTGTATGCACACCTTGCATGAACTCAACGAAGAGAAATGATTGAAACTTATACTAACATACCATAGTTTCATACATTCATTTATATGAAACACGAAATAACAGAAAGACTGTAAACAATAGCGACACTCTGCATTGGATCAATTTTCCTCTGTTATATTCATTCAAATGTAAAATGGCTACAACTATGAAAAACGATAACTAAATCACAACAATTTCCTATCTAATTTACAACAGCCTCATTTAGGCATACCATGTATCTACATATACAAGAGGTCCTCTAGGGTTCCCTCTGACTACCTCTCCTATCAAAGTAACAACTAACAACTATTCAAGCTCCATTACATTAAATTATGGGAGTGAAACTCCCAGATCTCTTGTGATCATTCAGTTTCTAAGCATTTCTCTCTTCTTCAATCATTCATTCAAAATGGATATGAAGAGAGAGCTAGTTTTTAGATGCCTTTTTAATTAGAAAGGTGTGCTATGGTGTTGTGTTGTCCCTCCACGTGGGCTTTGCTAACGATGCTCCTACATCACAAGGAAAGTCATGGAATGTCATGGCATGGAATGACATGGCAATGCATGGGATGGCAAGGCATGGTATGGAAAGACAAGACATGTCAAGTGAAGGAAAGGAAATGAATGGGAAGGAATGACATGGTATGGAAAGGCAAGGTGTGAAAAAGGCAAGGCATGACAAGTGAATGCAAGGAAAGGCATGGCATGGCATGGAAAGGCATGGGATGGAAAGTAATGGTATGGAAATGCATGGTATGGAAAGACAAGATATGGCAAGTGAAGGCAAGGCAACGAATGGTAAGGCATGGAATGTCAAGGCATACCATACCATACCATACCATACCAATTCCATACCATACCATACCATACCATACCATACCAATGCCAATGCCAATGCATACCATACCAATGCAAGGAATACCATACCAAGGCAAGGTGTGGCATGTCAAGGCATACCATACCATACCATACTATATCAATGCTAATGCATACCATACCAATGCAAGGCATACCATACCAAGGAAAGGCATACCATACTAATTCCATACCATAAAAATGCCAATGCATACCATACCATACCATGGGATGGAAATGAATGGTATGGAAAAGCATGGTATGGAAAGACAAGACATGGAAAGTGAAGGCAAGGAAATGAATGGTATGGAAAAGCATGGTATGGAAAGACAAGACATGGAAAGTGAAGGCAAGGAAATGAATGGAAAGGCATGTCATGGAAAGGAATTCCATGGTATGGAAAGGAAAGGCATGGAAAAGGCAAGGCATGGAAAGTGAATGCAAGGAAAGGCATGGAATGGCATGGCATGGAATGACATGGCAAGGCATGGGATGGAAAGGCATGGTATGGAAAGACAAGATATGGCAAGTGAAGACAAGGCATGACAAGGCATGGCATGTCAAGACATAACATACCATACTAATGCCATACCATACCATACCATACCATACCATACCATACCATACCATACAAGTGCCAATGCATATCATACAAATGCAATGCATACCATACGATACCATACCAATGCCATGCCATACGATACCATACCATACCATACCAATGTCAATGCATACCATACCATGCCAATGCATACCATACCATACCATACCAATGCCAATGACAATTCATACCATACCATACCATACCAATTCCAATGCCAATTCATACCATACCATACCATACCATACCAAGGAAAGACACGATATACCATACCATACCATAGCATTTTCAATGCATACCATACCAATCCATGCCATTTCCATTTCCAATGCATACCATACCATTTCCATTGCCATTGTCAATGACAATGCATACCACACCATTGCCAATGCATACCATACAATGGCAAGGAAATGATTACCATTGGCAATGCACATCATACAATGGAAAGGCAATGCATACCATACCATACAAGGAAATGGAAAGGCAATGCATACCATACCATTGCCATTTCCAATGCCAATGCCAATGCATATTGTTGCGATACCATGGTATACAATGGTATGCATACCATTGCAATACCATGGTATGCAATGGTATGCATACAATTGTGATACCATAGTATGCAATGGTATGCATACAATGGTATGGATACCATTGGTATGCATATCATTGCATACCATTGGTATCCATACCATGGTATGCATACCATTGGTATGTATACCATGGTATGCATACAAGGATTTTACTTGTCTTATGGTTTTAGTGGTATTTTTCTTAGGGATTCTCAAGTATGCATACCATTGTATTTCAATGGTATGGATACCAATTGTATGCATACCATGGTATTGCAATGGTATGCATACCATTTCATACCATTGTATCACAATGGTATGCATAGCATTGGTATGCATTGGCATTGGCATTGGTATGCATTGGCATTGAAAATGGAAATGGTATGGAATGCATTTCTATGGTATGCATTTCCTTTCCATTTCCTTGTATGGTATGCTATGCATTTCCATTGCCTTGTATTGGTATGGTATGCATTGTCATTTCCTTGTATGGTATGAATTGGTGGTATGGTATGGTATGCATTTCCTTGCCATTTTATGGTGTGCATTGCCAATGGTATGCATTGTAAATCGAAATGGTATGCATTGCCAATGGTATCGTATGGTATGGTATGCATTGGCAATGGTATGGCATGGTATGGTATGCAATGGTATGCATTGGCATACCAAGGGTATGCAATATTATGCATACCATGGTATGGTTACCATTGGTATGAATACCAATGGTATTCAATGGTATGCATAAGAAATGGTATTTTCGTTGCATACCATGGAAATGGTATTGAAATGGTATGCCATGGAATGCATAGGAAATACCATTGCCTATGCATACCATTGCATGGTATTGCAATGTTATGAATTGGTATGCAAAGGAAATGGTATTTCCTTTGCATACCATTGCATGTAAGACACCCGCTGCGGCGTAATAGATTTTTCGCCTTTTCTCGAGGGACAGAATCCTTGAAATCCTACGGGGCTTAGTATAGGCTGCAGATGCCTCCTATGTCTCGACAGAGGCTCTGCGTGATCTCCTAGTCTTAAGGATCATTCAATTTATTTTATGAGCCGAAGCGGCTCCTTCGATTCCTTGCTAGAATCTCAATTCAATCGATCCACAGGTCGTTCGGAAGTTCCCCTGTGTGAACAACACTAGGCATGAGCTCCACGACTCCCAAGCGACCACAGTGCTATGACCAAGGCCTATTCCCAAAGGCACTTATCGCAAATTGCCATCTCGCGAGTTCACAAGTTGAATCTCTCGACTCCTCTTTTCCAATCTCGCGATACCTGGATCACGAAATGGGTATAGCTCCCTTCTGTCAGTGCCCTCCGCGCGTGACCACCGGCTAGGCTAAACACTAGCTCCCGTCGCAACTCACGACTTTGCAAGTCGAAAAGTTGAACCTTTGTGCTTTTATCCCATGAATCCCCGAGACATGAGAAGTCAATGGAGTGTTGACTCCTTCTCCCCAGACAATGTGTTTTCGCCTGTTAACCACGCAGGCCCCCCACCTTGTGGTCCTGCCATGTGTCCCTTCTCTTGTGCCTCGACTCTTAGCACTTTGTGAATTATGATGTCAAGAAGAGGTTCTCTCAACCTCCGAACCCCTGAATGTGCGATATGTGATGGGGTTCCTGATCCAATGGTCCTCCCACGACCTGGATCCAATGGTTGTCTCCACTCCTCGCTATTTCGCAACTTTGCAAGTTGTGGAATCCAACCTTGGCACCTTCCCTTCACGAAACCCCAAGAAGTGATGTTAGCTTTCCCTCTCGTGTTCTAGCTACTCCT
>SNQJ01S0139789.1:14473-39640 GCA_010110895.2 Picea sitchensis | reverse complement strand
TATTATCTCTCATATATTCTTGGGTGGAAGGAAGGGGTAAGGATGGAGAGTTCAACTCTCTCTTAATATTGGAGGATTGTATCTTCCTCTTGGAGGTTTATCCCTCCCTTTACATTTGGAAGCTGTAGATACCTTTTGAAGTCATTACTTCCCTTGAACAATAACTATTGATTATTTCTCATATATTGTGCATGGTGTATTGTGGTGTATTGGTGTAGATCTTATACTATTGTTCATTTCTCATTGGATATAGTTGAATGGTTTAAGTATAAGTTGAAAAAGTTTTAAAATTGTACTTGATACTAACTCACCCCCCTCTCAGTATCAACAAACCTCATCTAGAAACCGGTTGGCCATCAAATTCATGGTATGTACCCATTGTGGGTAGTCTCTTTCAGAATGTTTCTCTTGGTGATAGGTACAGAAAGAGTCGGATGCTACATTTCCCAAATCGATGTTTAAGTTGGTTGGGGGAGGTTCAATTTCTTTGAACAATGGATTTCTTTTAAAAAAGGGTTTATAGGGCCTCTGGCCTTGGTTTCCTTCCCCTGCACTTATTTTCATGTCTATGATTTAGTTTGACAACTTCTTTACCATGCTTTGTAGGTATTCTATGTCTCCACTTCCATTTTCGGGACCTTGTTCTATTTTTTTCACTGGGGGTCTAGTCAACAAGAGTCCTCTCCTGGGAGGAGGTTGAAATTCCTTCTTAACTAATGAGACATGGCCTTCTTTACATCTCTTCATTTGGAATTCTATTGTTTTGGCTTCTTCAAAATTCTCAGCTAAGGTTGTTTTGGCAGCCCTCTTCACAAACATGGAAATGGAAGCTGGGCGAGCATTAGCGTATACTTCGATTTGCAGCTCCTTAGTGGGTTTAGCTTCGACTTGAAATTTTTTTAGGATAGTGGTGAATCATTGGTTGAAGTATTTAACCTTCTCCTTTAAACTCATGGTGGCGACGAACAACTCAGCCATCAAAGCTCCTGTAGTGGTTTCTTCTGCAAATTTATCTAGAAAATCCTTTTCGAAACTTCGTCCAACTAGTTATGGACCCTACAGGCAAGTTAAAATACCACATAAAGGTCAAATTCTCAAAAGTATAGGGGAAAATCTTGCATACTACATATTCATGTTGAACATTCATCAATCTAATAGCTAGTATGAATTTTTTGATATGGTCTTCAGGCAATCTTGAGGTTTCAGGGTCAAATTTAGGGAGTAACTTTTCTGGATGTCGGGGAAGGTTATGTACTCGTCCAAGGATGGCTAGAGCATCTCTGGTCAACCAAAGTTGACTATTATGAGGCGGATTTCCCATTTCTTCATTATGGTCATTGTTATCTTGCATGTCGTCCGACTCTGAAACTGAGCATTCTGAGTTAAACTCTTCCTTTTCAGAAAAATCATTGGGCTCGGAGTAGTTACCGACTGGTGTTTCGGGGATTAGATAAAGAGGATGTTTGATTTCGGTGAGGGAGAAATATATCGGGTCCTCTATTGTGTGAGAAAAAGCCTGGTCGGGAGTGTTGACCACTGGTCTACTTACTTGTTTTCTATGAGGAAGTAACAAAGCTAAGGGAAGTGCTCCAAATTGTCAGGTGTAAGCTCTTGTGATTATTCTGAACTAGTTCAACTCCTTGTGAGGAAGAGCGTAAGGTATTTTAGGGAATAAATGTTCTTTATCTTGCTGGGGTGAGTTACTCATTTCAGGAGTACTCAATGTGTGTTTGGGTTGTCTTGAGAATGACTATCCATGCATGTGGGTTGTTTTGAATCTACAGACTATGTGAAATATTATATCAAAAATATTGTCATCCATTCATTCTTCAGGTCCTGCTTCTAGTGCCAATTTTGTTGAGGGTTCCTAAATCCCTTTAACTCAACAGTAGGAACCAAACCCACCACCGAGGCTGTAACACACCCACGAATGATAAAAAAAATAAAAAATTCGTCCCCTTTACAGGAATAGATCCTATCTCTCTATGGGTTCTTATTTGGACAGTCGAGAAACCAGCCTGGTCGTCTGGTCAAGAATATCCAATTCTGAAGTCAAATGACTCTCTAATACCTTAATGGTCTCATTCTGTAATCAAACATAGAACCATTCGGCTCGGTGCAGGTCTAATGGTGCTCGTGACCTCCCCTTTCGCTCCCCTATGAAATATCTGAGCATTGGGCATTAGTTCCTTTTCTGGATAAGCCCCCTCTTGATGTGATCTTGGGAAATGACCTTAAAATACCATTTGATTGTGGATGTTTCCAAAGGTAGTTTAAATAAAACTTTTTTTCGGCCCACAATTCTCCTCGAGCCTCCATGTGTCCTCTTTTCAAAACCACATCTTGAATTATGGCCTGCCCTCATCTTTTTAATGCTCGCACAACTTTTATCACTGAAATGCTACAGGACCTTTGATCTCACGATCTTGACGGTACTTCTAAAACTGGCAGTTCAGATATGCCCCTCCCCAACCTATGGATTAGATATGACATCTTGCAAAATCAACGAACGAGATCTCCTTCTTAGTTTTGGGTTTCAGGAGTTTCAAGTCTCAAACCCTGCTCTCTTTCGTACTTCAATCCTTCGAGTTGGTGATCTGTAGAAACTTGTCCTCCTAATCAATGACTCTACCTTTTCTTTGGGTGGTTGGCCTTTCATCTAGATCAATAGTCTTGTGGTCCTCTTCTTGATCAATGGCCGATATCTCCTTCAGGTTTCAGACTTCTAAGATCTCAAATCTCAAACTTCCCCCTTTTTCCCAATGGCCTTTATCCGAAGGCTATAATCTATTGACGCATGTTTTCTTGATCTGACGATCGAGAATTACATCGAGTCTTTACTTGGAGTCCCCAGATTTTCTTCACGTCTCCCTTATATCTGACGGCTATGAATTACTTCAAATATTTATCTGGAGTTCTCAGATCTACACCATGCCTCCTATAAATCCCACAGCTCAAATCCACTTCGGATGATCCGACGGTTGATATTCACCTTGGGCGATCTGACAACTCAGCTTTTCTTTGGCTTATCGGATGGTTGAGACTTACTTTGGATTTCCAAAAGTTCTGACTTTGAACATCTCAACTCTCAAACTTTTCCTTCTCCTGAATAGACGATATCTGACGGATCAGATTCACCTTGGCGATCCAATGCTTGAGGTTTACTTTGGATGATCCAACGGTCGATGTTTGCTTCAGGTCATCACTCGGAATCCACAGATTCATGCCAC
Source organism: Picea sitchensis (assembly GCA_010110895.2). Classification (NCBI taxonomy): domain Eukaryota; kingdom Viridiplantae; phylum Streptophyta; class Pinopsida; order Pinales; family Pinaceae; genus Picea; species Picea sitchensis. The sequence goes on along the minus strand of SNQJ01S0139789.1, from coordinate 36,410 downwards.
CTGTCCTCTATATATGACTGTTCATATCTACTTCAGATGATATGACAATTGACGTTTACTTCAGGTCTTTACTTGGAATCCATAGATTCACGCCACCTGTCCTCTGTATTTGACGATTTAGATCTACTTCAGCTCTTCGGCAGTTCGACACTTTAGTGCTTCGACACTTCGATGCTTTGGCCCTTAAACACTTTGGTGCTTCAACACTTCGGCGCTTCAGTGATTTGGTGCTTCGTTCCTTCGACACTTCGTCTCTTCGACTCTTCAGCACTTCGGCACTTCAGCCCTTCGACACTTCGGCGCTTCGACCCTTCGACACTTCGGCACTCCGGGCTTAAGGAGTTTCAACTCTCAATATGAAACTCTCGAAGTGATTTCTCCGAAGTCTACATTATGTCGTCACGTGTCCCTCTGGATCTGATGGTTCAAATCTTCTTCGGCTCTCTCGGACTAGGGAACCTCAAATCTCAAACTTTACTTTCACCCAAGGACAACAGATCTCTGCCACATGTCCCTTTCGATCTGATGGTTGGGAATTACTTCGGGTCTCCGACTTTTCAGGCTTCAGGAGTTTCAACTCTCAATTCTGAAACTCTCAAAGTGATTCCTCTGGAGTCACTAATCTGCTGACATGGATCTCCTGGATATCAATGGCCAGGATAAACTTTGGGACTTCAGGACCTTGGCCAGTCCACACTCCCATTCACACCAACGTTAAAACTCATGCACCTTACCTTAGATCGGACGACTATCATCTCTTCACACTTAGATATGGCAGTTAGGATCTGTTCCTACCCAGAGTTTCACCTCGGATTTCCTAGATGCTAATCTAATGGTCTAGGATTTTTCCCCGCAGCCATTCTAACAACTATCATCGCTCCTCCTTCTAATATTTTGACGTATTCCAACTTGGGAGAGTTTGGTATATATTCAAGGCCTCAGCCTTAGTTTCCCCTTATGTGGCCAACTATATCAGGTTCCACCCTTTCTCTTGAAAACGTTATCTCTTATGAGCTTTGCGATTATTCTCAGACTGATGACACTGAGGGACTCTGTTAGTACTTATGTTTCCAAAAAGGGCTCATGACCACCCATCTCGCAACTAACCAGGGTCTGGTGGTTGTGATCTGACCGATACAGAGGTGTCTGCCAATCGACAATTCACAGCAATTGCAGGGTCCCAATGTGCATACCCTTTATCAGGGAGCTCACCCATCGCAATATGAAAGTACTCATCCAACTTGGTCAAATCAGAGTCATTGGTCTTCCATCCGACGAGATCATTGACAATGGTGAATTGTAGGCCGTGAACTAGCACGTCTGCTACTTTCTCTTTTACACTCCACAATTATCTTCCACCCTCAATCTCTGTCCTTAGATCCTTAGATAGACGGTTGTAACAATTTGACATCTCGAAGCCTCAAGCTCCAAGGTTCCTAGACCCCAGTCACGTGGGTCCTCGTATAACTCTTGGACTATGATCCCCTCTCTTAGTCAGGTTTTTGGTTAAGGAAATAGGTGCAAGTTCAGAGTCCTTTAGACCACTGATATGAAAGAAACACCTTCCCAACTCGCAGGGATTTAAGCTCTGAATCAAGGCAAAGTAACTTATGGGCTTACCAAAATAGTGGCTATTCCAAGAGGCTTGATCCGACTCTAGAATGCTGATGTGGTTCCCTGGGAAAGTGCCTTCTATTAACTAAATAGGGGCATATGGAAAAATCAAGCGGAACCATAGGCTCTCGAGGGAAAGAAACGCATTTTCATAACTTAATCATTTACTACATAGGAATAACCCTTTATAGACATATAAGTACTCACATACATCCATTATTTACAATTCAAATCATAAGGCAAGAAAACACTTAACAGAACCATATAGCATGTTGCAATTGCTGAAAGGGGTGATTGTTTCCACCCAACCATAGGCTCAGTCACTCCCAATGGATTTATAATTGGCCACCCCCAAGCTTAAGACAAGATGATTTGGGATTCAATCTCTTACTTTGAGCTCAACAGAAGTTAGGGATGAAGGTTACTCTTCTTATCCCAATTCAGAAATAGATAAGGACAAAGGTTACTCTCCTTCTCCTAGCTCAATCTCTATTTTCTGTGATCAGAACTCGTTGTTCCTCTTTCAGTCCTTCCTTGGACCTGAGAGATTCCTCTCTCATCTCTGCATTTTTCTTCGTAGGTCTTCCCCACTCACCACACTTGCTTTCTTGCCTTCCTCCAAAAAATTATGCATGGCTCAAATTTCCGGTCCGTGGTCAGGTTTGGGAGCCTTATGGATGGGCGTTCTGCTCCATCCCCTCATTAACTCTTGAGTAGGCCTTCCAAGCTACCAACCCGACTACTATTCATTCTTGGGTCACGGGGTTGTTCTAATCTGAGAAAATTAATTTCAGCAGTATACTGGTTCGGTGGAGGTTAACGTAACCATTCCTAGTTCCCTCCACCACCTTTCACAAAATTTTGTGGTCTCTCGTAGCACATCTCCTCTTTCAGTATTCATGCAACACGTAACCATTTTCTGTTAAATTAATATGAATTTACATTCATCGACCTTCTACATAAGGTCCGTCAAATCAAACATTCACACTTTTAAGTTTGCCATAGTTCCTTGGCCCATATAGTTATATTTACAAACTGGGGGAAACAGGGTGTTACAATTCCCCCCCCGCTTAAAGGAAAATCATTCACGATGTTCTATCTGATATCACAACATGTATGTACAAGAGTAAACAAAATCAGATATGCCTGTCTCATGGCATCCTCCATTTCACACGTAGCCTCATCTAGACCAAAGTGTTTCTACTACACCTTGACCTATGTAATGGTTCGGTTCTTGAGTGAGGTTTCCTTCCTGTCTAATATGCATTGGGGTTCTCGAAGGAATTCTCCCTCCGGATCCACCTAGATCATAGACCATTCAATTATATGATTAGCATCATATACATATTTCTTTAATAATGAAACATGAAAGACATTATGTGCTTTTACAGTGGGAGGATGTGCTAGCCTATAGGTTACAGGTCCCACTCTATCTAAAACTTCAAAGGGTCCACAATACCGAGGCGCCAACTTGGCACAAGATCCCATTCTTAGGGAACTCTTCCTGGGTCTAACTCTGAGATAGACATGGTCTTCGGTCTTGAACTCTCTGGGAGTTCTCTTTCTGTCGGCATAAATTTTTTGTCTATCCTGAGAAATCTTCAGATTTTGTTTTATCTTAACCACTTGTTGTTCCATTTACTTCAACATGTTGGGTTCGATTGTAATTTTGTCCACTGGGTTACTCCAGCTGATTGGAATCTTGCACTATCTACCATAGAGGGCTTCAAAAGGGCTCATCTTTAGGGATTCCTGATAACCATTGTTGTAGGCAAACTCTACCAATGGTAGGTAGTATTCCCACTTCTTGGGCTGATGCATCACATGCCTCCTTAGCATTTCTTATACTATTTGGTTCACTCTTTCTTTCTGTCCATCAGTTTGAGGGTGATAAGTTGTGTTGAACAACAATTTTGTCTCAAAACCAACCATTAGGGATTTCCAAAAGCTTGAAGTGAATTTGGTATCTCAGTCAGATACAATTTCCTTGGGCATGCCATGCAGTCTAAATATCTCCTTCATGAAGATGTTGGCAATATCTATTGCCTTGCAGGCTGATTTGACAGGGACAAAATAAGAATACTTAATCAATTTTTCCACCACGACCATGATGGCATCATTTTTCTTGGTCGACTTTGGTAAACTGGTGATGAAATTCATGGAGATGGTTTCCCATTTACATTCTGGGATTGGTAGGGGTTGTAACAATCCTGCTGGATGCCAGTGTTTCTCCTTAACTTGCTGACATTCTAGGCACTTAGCTAGATAGTTAGCTATGTCTTTCTTCAACCCAGGCCAATAGAATTGTTTCCTAGTGGTCGTGATCATATTCTAATATCCCGGGTGACCAATATATGGTCTCTTATGTAGTTCATCCATTATGAACCTCTTCAAGTCGTCACAATTTGGAATATACAATATATTTATGTAAGTCAACAACCCTCCCTCAAGTATATGGTAGCCTTCATACTTCATCCCTGTAGGCTCTTGTCTTAGGTATGAGGTAATGGTCTTGAAGAATGCATATGTCTCTTATGCATTTATAATTCTTTCCCTGACATCTATTTCACAGGTTCTTACTGCTGCTAGATGAATCATTTTTATACTTATGCTAAGGGAATAGACCACCCTATTTTCCTTTCCTTTTATGTGTTTGATTTCGAAATCTAATTCACTTAGGAGAGCCATCAACTAGATTTCTGGGCATTGAGTTTTGGTTGATCAAACAAATGCCTCAACCCAAAATGGTCTTTCATAAGCACAAATATCCTTCCTAGGAGGTAGTGCCTCCACATTGTTAAAGCATGTACTATGGAAGACAACTCTAGATCATGGGTCACATAATTGATCTGATGTTCATTTAATTTTCGGGACGCGTAGGAAATTACACATCCCTCTTGCATAAGGACTCCTCCAAGTCCTTCCTTGTAGGCATATGTACACACGAGGAAATAATTATCCAAGTCTGCAATATTTAGGATGGGTGCATGGGTCAGGAAGTATTTCATTTCCTGAAATCTTTCTTCACATGTTGATGTCCAAATGAATTTGATTCCCTTTTTCTGAAGGGAAATGATTGGACAACCAATCTTGGAAAATCCTTTTATGAACCTTCTATAGTATCCTACTAATCCCATGAAGTATCTGATATCTGATACGTATTTTGGGGTGGGCCATTCCATAATAGATCTGATCTTATCGAGGTCCACTACCACCCCTTAGAAATGACATGGCCTAAGTAATGGACTTTCTTTTGAAAGAAGTCACACTTGCTAAATTTAGTGTAGAGTTTATGCTCTCTTAGTACTTGAAGTATGAGTCTAAGATGTTATTCATGATCCTCCATGTTCTTAGAGTATATTAGTATATCATCAATGAAAACCAATACAAATTTGTCCAAAAATTTGTTGAGTACATTATTCATCAAGAAAATAAAAGTGGCAGGGGAATTGGTTAAACCAAATGGCACCACCACGAATTCATAGTGACCATACCTCATTCTGAAGGTTGTTTTTTGGATGTCTTCATCCTTAATTTGGACTTGGTGGTATCCAGACCTCAAGTCGATCTTCGAAAATATGGAATCACCTCCCAATTGGTTGAACAAGTCATCGATTCTAGGTAAGGGGTATTTGTTCTTTATGGTCATCTTATTGATTTGTCTGTAATCTATGCACAGTCGGAGTGTGCCATCCTTATTTTTCACAAACAAGATGGGTGCTCCTAACAAAGATACATTAGGTCAGATGTAGCCTTTGTCCATCATATCCTTTAGATGTAGTTTGAGCTCAACCAGCTCTAGCGTGCTCATCCTATATGGTGTTCTATATGCTGGTACCACTCCTGGTGTAAGTTCTATCAAGAAGTCAATATCCCTTTTCGGAGGTAGACCTGGTACTTATTCTGGGAACACGTCCTTGCTTGTATGCTCAAATGAGGAAAGAGGTTCCTTACAAGAGAATATAGGCAACATAACAATACAAATAGATTCTTGGAAATATAGTGCACCCATGGCCTCTTTTTATAGAAAATCTTTGAGTCATTATCCAACCGGTATTTAGTGTGAACAAGGAGCCTTTTATAGCACCTCTAGGTATTTGACCAGCCCCCCACTCAGATTTAGTTCGTATTTGAGGGTCAAATCGACTTGGGAGATGAACCAGAAGTCAGTGGGAGGCCAACCAAAATCATAAATGTGTCGTTCTGAGGTGTGTGTGGTTTTTTTTGTCCACAGTCGTGCATCGGGCGCATGTGAACTTTTCTGGCGTTTTCGACCGGCGCATGTGCACACGCTTCCTTTGTATTCTAAGAACATGCTGATTTTATAACTAGTTGTATATTTTTTTTTTCCTTTGGAAATGCATTTTTTGGGCCATGGATGAACTAATGGGTGTTTGGCGATGTTGGATTCATGTAACCATTTGCGGATGAAATTATAGTGATAATAGATTCCCCCTGATGTGTGAGTTTAGGAGCATACGTATAGCCGAAATACATCAATGTTTCTCCTAATGAGAGTACCTTTGTAAGAAAGAGTGTTGAGGGGAGTTGCAAGAGTGATCCATTGGAGGGAGAGGAGAACCTGTGGGACCCAAACCTTTCACAAGGTGTGGAAAATAAAAACTGTGTACAAATGAGGCGGGCATGCCCCATGCTCGTGTCATGTAACTCAAAAATGTATAAGACAGTAACTAAAACTGTGTGTTGGTGTATATGATTGCAACACCCTTTGGGGCATGTTGATAATGGCAGAGGACAATTATTATGGTGAACAAACTCTGAAAAGAGGCAATGACACCTATAAGAAGTGTCGAGGATTCCCAGGCATTGATGGCCCAACAATTTTCAGAGGTCTTCGACAAATATAAAAACAACTGCAATAGTCGCGAAGTAAGACCCACCACAACATGAGAAAGTGTTGGAGTCGAATGCTATGGGGGTCAATGACAGTAGAGAGAAATGATGTTTCTCTCAGTGCCGTCTGAGACTCCTAATTGTAAAGGTAATGAGAGTCAAGATACTGTCGCCCTTTTGGAAACTGTGATGATGTCGACAGAAAGGGAGGTGCGACTCCAAGAAGTGAAGGGCTTCATGAAATCAATTGGATAAGATCAGGAACTGATGAGGAACATGGACGAAGTCAAGAAGCAGTGAGACTCAAGACTTCCCTTGGTTGGGGATATATGTAGAGGATGAATGGTAGCAACTGTGAAATTGAATCTAGCGTCAAGGGGACAACTAGACTTGGGTAACTTGTGCCAGAGGCATGACAAAATGGAAAAATGTAGAGATCACAGGTGTATGGTCTGTAAAATACTCAGGGTTTATGGATGATCTCCACAAGTGTAGGAGGTGAAAAATTCCCCAACCAAGGGTGACAGGGGTTTCTTTGCTGGAAAAGGAAGGTCGTGAAAGGCAACAACAAAAAGCTATCCAAATGCTGGAAACAAAGGTTTTGTACAATTACCAAATGAATAAAGAATAAGTTGGGATAAGTGTGTAGATATAGAAATGGGTGCCGCAGTGTAAGATGGCTTGGTCGGTGAGGGCGCAAGTAGCTTGGAAAATAGGTGGAGGGTGGGGCCCCATAGGTGGGTTTCTGTATTAGGTAAATGAATGGACGACAATCTACAGATGGGAAAGCTGATGGTGGATGAGATGGAGGGTTAATGATACTATGGAGGTGCAGGCAAATGTGAACCATAATGAGATGATCTGGGAGTCCGTTTGGGAAAGCTAGCAAAATGAGGATAAGGAGCATGTGGTTTATTCTCGGGAATATGAAGACTATTGGGAATCCCAACCCTAGGGGATGAAAACAACATGAGTGTCAAAGTGCCAAAGGGGACTATAATTGGGACAACTCATGTAGGAGAGAGTGCTACCGGTTGACAGTACTGAAATGCAGTGGAGGTGTGAGTATTGCAGAGTCGGATGGGGGGATCCTAGAGGCACAAGTTGGAGGGTGTGACTGGGAGATGCAATTGATATTCAGAGGGAATGATTACATGCCAGTGTCGATGATATACCTGAAGGGGCAATGTTTATGCATGATGACCAAGTACCTGCACACATGAAAACTGAATACACGGCGTGAACAATATCTAAATATAAAGAACATATAATAGTTATTCAATAATTTGTGAATAGAAGTAGGCATACCTAGGTAGGATCTGAGAAAATGCATCCTCCGAGGCGGAGGATGGATGGTGACCTGGGGGTGTGACTGTGTAGGTGGAGGGATCCTGATCCCGTGGCTGAAGACGGATCGGAAAACAGACGACTGGAGCTCTTGTAATTGATCTCATAATTTTGGCAAAAGGGACTATATATAGTTGTATCCAGAGAAACCGTCCATGAAGGATAAAGCCTCGTGTCCGACACAATCATCGATAATTTGGTCGATAAAGGGCGTTGGAAAATTGTCTTTGGGACAAGCGTGATTGAGATCGCGAAAGTCTGTATAGACGTGAATAGTGACCTATTTTTTGTTAGCAGAGACAAGGTTGGAGACCCATGACGTATATGCAGTGGGGTATATGAACCATGCAGTGCGTAATTTGTAAATTTTGGCTTTGATGGTTGCCTCTTTGGATGGGTGTAGTCGACGTTTCTTTTTTCATACAGGTGTAATATTAGGTCATGTGTCTATACGATGTTCAACAATAGAGGGATCAAGGCCGGGCATCTCTGTGTATGAACAGGTAAAAATGTTTCGGTTTTCCTGAAAAAGGGCTTTGTAAACTATAAGTTCTTCAGGAGAGCATGCGGTGCCAATGGTGATTTCCTCTATGATTCTTGGTTTGACGAAAATATAAATTTTGACGGTGGGGGAAATCTTGGCCATGTTGCCTTCTTCAAAAGTGTCAGGGGTAGGAATAGGGTTATTGAACTAGTCTATATGCCCTGATGGGAGGAAATATTTGGTTTCGATTGCATATATTGGGTTGTATTTGGGAGGTGTAAAGGCTTATTGTGAGAGAAAGAGTGATTTGTGATGGAGCGAATCCCATGGGCAATCAGGGGTAGTTAATTCCTTGAGGATGTCTTCATCGTAGTGGAACTGTCGAGAATATATAGGATCCAGGGGAGTAACATTGGTGACTATCATCGTGTGGTTGTATTCTGGTGGTGAATAGGTAGGGGGGATGATGTAAGGGGGTTGTGATGGTTCACTCGACATAAGCCAAATATCGATGTATTGTGGGCTGAAAATGGCAGTCAGGCGTAAAATTTCTGTGGAGAAATGAACTGGAGAATTGGGGGGATTTAGGGGAAAATACTCATATAGACTATCCATGACCCATGGAGGAGTAGGGAGTGTCTCAGGTTCAAGAGATAGGTGATGAAAAACATCAGGGGATGGAGGAGGGGTAATCATTGGTACCTTTGGTGGTGAGGGGGGGTGTAGGATTTTGATTAAGGGCCATTTGGCGATGCCTGTATTCAATGCTCATAGGACATTGGTATGTGAAATGATCGAATGATTCACAGAGAGAGAAAGGGAATCTCATACGTTCATTGACTGAGGTCGTGACATAGTGGATGTCAGTGACATGGGTTTGTGATGATGCGGAAGGAGGGGTTTCTTGCTGAAAGCTCTGGCGTACTGTCGTTAGTGTTTGGTGGAATTGTGGTAGTGCAGGAAAATGGTGGATGTAATGGCCATATTATGAATAGATGGCACATGCAAATTTGGTTTGCAACCCTTTGATTCCTATAGTAGGGGATTTAGTGGTAGTACTAGGTGAACTGGATGAAGAAACGAGCAGTGTCGTTGCTCGAGGGAGTTGAATTAAATTGCATAGCTTGGGGAGAGACATACATTTATTGGTGGGGTGTCCGTCTTTCTCACATAGAGCACAAGGAGGTTGTACTAGGGGAGGAAGGGGAGCAGTGGGCTCTTTCTTCTCTTGTATTCCCCCAGTTGTAGCGGTGGTGCTAGTAAGTGGGGTTGAGGGTGGTGCGGTTGGAGTAAGTATTGGAATCTGCATCAGGGTTCCTTCTATTTGGGGAGGAAGGGATGGTTGAGGGACCATCGTGGGTGGATGTAGATACCAGACTAGAATCACCAGCACCATATTAGGAAGGGTAAGCATTGCAGCTACTTGGAAAGCTTGTACACCCAGTGGGGGGTAAAAGAAGGGGACTTGAGTGATGGCTTGGGGGACTGTCTCCCAAACTGGGATGTGGCCCTGGGGGAGGGTGAAATTGGGAACAGGTGGAGCTAAATATTTCTCAGGGGACTCCTGAGGGAGGAGATATGTGACTAGTGGGATGTCAGATATAAAAGAAGCCTCATTGGGAGGAAGGGTATCTCCAGTTTCAGTTCCATTGGACGAGACAACACATACTTGTGATGAGGGATGGATGAGTGGAAGTACTCCATGGTATGTCCCTAGCAAGGATGGGTCTTTAGAAATTTCGAGGCCCATCTCGATGAGTGGGTAGGCATCGGGATTATTGTGGACAAAGGGTAGGATGTTATCAATTTTGGAGGAATGGTTGGGCTCGTAATGTGAAACTTGGTCGATGGTGATGATCTTCCCATTATGGGGGACATCATTGTGAGAAACACAGAAGAGGCCACAACCTTCATAGCGTACATGTAGCTACGTCCGAACAAGATGTTGTAATCGAGCGGAGTGTCGATAACTTCAATGTCAATGAGGATAGTCTTTCCTCTGAGTTCAACTGGGACATTTTGAAAGAGCCCTTTAGGGGAGGATGGTCGTCCATCATAAGCTCTCAGAGTGATGGCGGATGGTATGAGCTCGGGCGATCCAAGTTTCTACCATATAGTTTTGGACATGATGCATATGGATGCACGTTCATCAATGATGCAACGATGAACTGTGATTTTTCGAATTTTAACTGGTATTTGGAATGCTACCGAAGAGGGGAGACGAGGTTCTCCACTATTGAGATCGAACATGATGAGTCTAGTATCAGCAGGGTCAAATGCCCCCAAGGCGAAAAGTAATGACTTCCATTGAGTAGGACAGGTTTGAAGGACTTCTAAGATTGACATGGTGGCATGATATTGTGCCAAGTCATCAACCAGAATGTAATTGTGTGTCACCCTAGCTTGAGGGTTGTTGACATTCCATCGCAATGGGATGCGAGGAATACAAAGGGGTGTTTCATTATTAATGCGTGGAATCATCAGAGATGGTCCAGGTGTAATGGGAACTACTTCCGAGGTAGTGGGATAAGATTTAAGGGATGTGCTGTATTGACAACTGTGTGTTTGTAAAAGGATTTCTTCATCGATAGTGAGGAGGATAGTGTGATCCACAGGATTACCAGGATTTGGATATTGTCCCATCTGTGGTGGGTTAGGATGCATCTCCGATTGGGTATTCATCACCCCTTGGTGTGCAATGGGGTTTTTCAACACGGTTGGGGGTGATTGTTGCACATATTGTTGTGGGGCCTGCTGAGGGGTAGGTGGTGCTGGGGGATGTGGTCCAGTTACAAAGTCTTTCAATTGTTTAAAGTCAACAATTTGAGGGCAATGGTGAGTATAATGTCCATACTCACCGCAAAGGGCACAAGGGAAGTTTGTCCAAAGGTTGTTGTTATTCTTCTCTTGGATTTTGTTGTTATTTCCCCCTTGGGGGGTCTAGTTCCACTGATTCTGGTTGGCCCCGACAGGTTGGTTCTGTTGGGGGTGATTCCCTCCTGGTCTTGGATTATTATTGTTTCAGTTTTTTCCTTTCTTTTTGGAATTATTCGACTAATGGGTTGGATTTTCCATATTCAGTTGTTCAAAATTTTGATATTGCTGAATGGGAGAGGGTTGAACGAAGTTAACCCCAGTGTGTGGATGTCCTTGTGGTGGAGCCATGGGCTGTGGAGGGCCAGGAAATGGAAAGTACATATTATTTTGTGGAAACAATCCATAGGGTACATAGGAAGGTGTAGTGCTTTCATTAGTGCTTAGGGTGTAAGCTAAGGTAGAGGGGGTACCAGAACTTAGTTGAACAGTCAGGCACATTATGGGTGGCAGTGGGGGTCCACTTATGAGTGGAGGCAGGGAAATGAGGTATGTTTGTTGATAAGGGGGAGGATTATAATAAGGGGGTCCTCCATATATCGATGGATATTTAGGCGCACCATACATAGGTGGTTGTTGGCGGTGCAAATTGTTGTGTGTTGTGGTACCAATCAATGCATCCACTGAGTGATACATGCCAGGTTTGTCCTAGTCGAATGGGACGGGTCTCGGTACGTCAGGTAGTACTGTATATAAGTATCTTGACTGTGCATATATGAGGTCGTATTGTTGAGCCTTGCTGATGGCTTCTTTTTCAGATTGGGGGAAGGTGGAAGCCACATCTTCGTCGAGTAGGGAGACAAGCGATCTGAAAAACCAATCTAGGCATTGTTGCTTGGTGGCTTCTGCTTTGCATAAACTATGTCATTGATGCCATTCGTGAATGTGGTTAGAAATATGTGTGGTTGAGGTTTGTTTAAACTTGGAGAGTAGTTCAAGACCATTTTCATGGAGGATTGGTAATTGAAAGAAGGTCAAAAATGATTTGGCCAAATATTCAAATGTCACATGGGACCCAGATTTTTTTTCTACATACCACTTGGCTGATGGGCCAGTGAGTGTGCGTTGAAATAACTTTAATCAGATAGAGTCATCTATGATGTTGTTTGAAGAGCATCATAAGTGGAAGGTCATGACATGGTTGGCGGGGTCATCTCCTGCCTTTCCTTCAAACTTGGGAATGTATGAAGGTAGTTTGGTGGGCATTGCAGGCCATGTAGGGTCATGCAATATAGGATCATTCATGAGCTTGCTCAGATCCGGTATGTTGAGGGAAGCCAAGTATGGCATCTAGAGTGGTGGTGGAGGGTTAGTTCTATCCATCGTGTGAGTTGTGTGTGTACCTGACCTATGAGGGGGTTTAGGGGGGTTGTACTTCCCCCTTGGGAAGAAGTTTCCCCCCCGCTTCCGTGTAAAGGAGAGAGAGTGGACGATTGACCTTGGGAAGTGGACCCAAGTAAAGTGGAACCAAGCAAAGCTAATCCTAAGATAGTAACACTCACAGGGGTGTGAGAAGGTGGAGCCGATGAGTTGGCAAGACTAGGAACTCCTCCTAGAATAGGAGGGAGATTTAGCAAGCGTCTGGAACGATGACAATTCTGTGGGTCCCCTATGATGTCCGACTAGCAAAGTGGATGTGTGCAAATGGTGATGAGAGAACTAAATGAACAAGAGTCTTTGTTATAATTTTTGGACCTTCACAATATATCTCACAATCATATGTAATCACAAGGGAATCATACATAAATATTTAAAAATAATCATACATGTGGATAGGTGGATTTTTTCCGCGTGGGAGAACAAAGAAAAAAAATTATTGTGTCCTAAAAGACGTAACGTCCTACCTCTCAAATAGCACTGGGACTTCCAATAACACTGAACAGTGGGGTCTAAAGCCACCAGAAGAGGAACTAGTGAAGGATGTAACAATCATTTATAACAAGGGGTAGAGGGGGCATATCCTGAAAGAGATGGTGATATTTCCCAATAGCCACACAAAATCTTATCAAGGTGCAATTGCATCCTACAATTTCCACCTAGGTAGATGTCCTAAAATTTGGTCACTAGGTACCTTGGTCAAAGTGCAACATTTAGATTTTCGACCTCATAAATGGGTCACGGGATGGATCCCATCCAAGAGGTGGGTGCCTCAAGGGGGGACACAAAGAACAACCAGACCTCGACCTTCGACCCTTCACGGGTATCTCCCTACCTTATGGTGTAGGAACACTTGACTTAGAGTATTTAAAAGTTCCCTATTTGTCAACTTCTAATGTTTGAAGATGTGAGAACAAGATAACGGGGAGTTATTTGGATGCCTATCCACGAGATCTTACCTAGACTAAATAAATTCTGTTGGCACCTCTTGTGGAGGAAAACTTAGTGAGTTTTTTAGAATTTTTTTTAGATGTGGTTGTTTGAGAGATTGGGGGTGTGAACCAATCTCATTTAAATTAAGTGGGAGTGGATAGTCTTGTCAAGAAAAGGGTGGGGAGTTTTAGAATCCCTTTGGAGGAAACTTACTTCAACCTCCATGATTCTAGATGAAACTATGTGAGTGAGTAGTGACTTTGTGTGTGAACAAGTGAAAGTGTGCCAAATTTTTAATAAGTTAGGTGTCACCTTGCAACATGTGGACTTCGTGTGGTCCTTACAAGTCTTGATTATCTAATTTACAAGATGCCATAGGTACAAACTTGTAGAATTTTAAAGTCCCTAGAGAACTAGCATGTGGACATATGGGTCCTTACCAATCCTTTGAATCTCAAGTGTAATTTAATATAAGAAAGATTCAAAATACTATCCTATATTGTGGACATGTGGGAATGTATGGGCCCGTTACAAAACCTTTAAACTCCCCTAGTGATGTAATCTAAGAAAGGAGATTCAAAACTATCTTATATTTGTAGCATGTGGGCATGTATGGGCCCTTACAAATTTAATATGTGTTTGAAAAAGAAACTAAGAGGAGTCCCAAGGGGGTTGTTGTCCTCTCCTAAAGATTTTGTCTTTAAGGGAAATGAAATTTTCCCTCAATCATTTTTCTGATTCTCAAGATCGCTCTATGGCTTGAGAGAAGAGCATACTCAATGATTGACGTTCAATTTATGGTCCCAATGCAAGTGTTTATATATGTGATATAGAATGATTCCAACTTAACTTTAATCAAAGAAAGACATCTATGTGGTATAATGAAAGAAAAAAGAGGATAAATGTGGATTTTAACCCCCTAAGTGCCTATGTTTTGACTAACCCTTCATGTGGAGAGGGAATCTAAGTGTGGTGCATATTACAATTTTCATAGAATCAAGCTTAAGAAGTCTATGGGCCTTCAACATATCACAAAAACCCTTACAATGTTTGAATTTCTGGACACATGTGTGGGTCGCAGAGTAGACAGAGGTGCATGTGGCGCCAATACGCAAATAAAAAATGACTTGTTGGCGTAGGTGCGCAGAAGGCGCCGAGGAACAAGGTTTTCTCGGTGCACGTGCGTAGAAGGCACGCCTGTGGGCTAAAACACACGTGCACTTTCTAATACACAGTCGGAAAGAAAATTTCAGATGAAATTCTCTTATCTCAGCTCCGAATTTGGCTTTTTGCAGGTAGGAATGGGCCATTTATGATCCCTGCAAGTTAAATAAATCAAAGAGAAGTGCTCAAACAACCCAAATGGGGAGGAAATTGATACCTTTCCTCAATACAGTCACCAATCTGTTGTATCCTTTTCGTCGCCTAAATGAGCAAAAGAAGGACACTTACAAGTCCAGTTGGGTTAGCTAGATAGGACAGAAACGAGTGTAGGAGTTAGACACATCAAGCACAAGAAACAAATAAACAACTAAGCTAATAACAATTACGGAAAATAAAGTAAAGTGCATAAGGAAAGTAGGATAAAAAATAAATAACATTCATGCCACCAATGGATAGATTGTATTAGTGGGAAAACACCAAAGAGAAAGGGAGACTTATGGGTCCCCTCTTCCTCCAAGGGAGGGCTCTTGAACCCCCACAGATTGAGATCTTCTTACAAATAGAAAACTAGAAGGAAATGATGAAGAAATCCAAAGATCATTCACTCAAGAGGTGATGTGAATAGCTCAATGAAATGATGATTGTATGCTCCAATGAGGAAAGAGGTTCCTTACAGGATAATATAGGCAGCATAACAATACAAATAGATTCTTGGAAATATAGTGCACCCATGTCCTCTTTTTATAGAAAATCTTTGAGGCATTATCCAACCGGTCTGTAGTGTGAACAAGGACCCTTTTAGGGCACCTCTAGGTCTTTGACTAGCCCCCCACTCAGATTTAGTTCAGATTTGAGAGTCAAATCGACTTGGGAGATGAACCAGAAGTGGGTGGGAGGCTGACCAAAATCATAAATGCACCGTTCTGAGGTGTGCGTGATTTTTTGTGTCCATAGTCGCGCATCAGATACATGTGCGCTTTTCCAACATTTTCGACTGGTGCATGTGTGCGTGCTTCCTTTGTACTAAGCGCATGATGATTTTATAACCAGTTGTATAGTTTTGTTCCCTCTGGAAATAAATTTTCTGGGCCATGGATTAACTAATTGGTGTTTGGAGATGTTGTATTCCTGTAACCATTTGTGGATGAAATTCCAGTGATAACACTTACTTCAAAGGTCGACGGAGTTTCTGAAGTTTCCAACTCTTCTCGATGAGGTTATTCGGTCTTCCCTTCCTTTGCTCCAATGGACTCTAAGTGTTCCTTGTTCACCAACTCTTCTTATTCTTCACTGTAGAACCCTTCATCTTGTGGCAGTGGCTCATGGCTATGCTCAAACAGGTTCACCAGAGGAACTTCTTAGAAGGTCCCCCCACTGCACATATGTCCAACCTCTGTGTCGCTGTCACTGTCTGAATTATTGAACATTAGATTTTTCAATCTGACCAATTACTGTATTTTCAAGATGTTCTTCTCATGCAATAGTATCTTTATCTTCAACTTCAAAAAGTGTAAAAATTTTCCTCTCGGTCCCTTAAATAAATATCTCTCTGCTTGGCTATACGAATCAACTCCGTCAATGGAAAATTCGGTGATGTACCCTCCAATATTACTATTGAACCAATGATCTACTACTCTTGATACGAGGTTATAAACTCTCTTGACCTTATTGATCAACATCGACATCCAAACCACAGGTGGTCTAGATCTGATCTCAGACTGGGTATCTGCTAATCTAGCTAACCACTCGTATAGCTCCTTATGAATTACTCCAAAGAAATTCTCGTGTATATCAATAAAGATATACCTTCCGAACCAGTCTTTTGTACTAAGCTTAGGGTTCTTTCTATGGACTTTAGCAAAGTCCTTTTCTTGTTCTTCTATCCACTTCTGAATCTCTGTCTTCGATGGAAACCGCCATGAAATTCCCTCAAGAAGATCTTGGTCCCGACAACAGAACCATTTGTTGGCACAGGGGTAGACCCAGGGTTCAACTATAACAACACAGAAACAATCCCTAACTATTGACCCTTTCGGCAACACTTGCGAAGTAGATGCAGTCTCACCCGAAGTAGAAATAGGGGGTTGCAGGACATAGGTGTCTACAACCAGAGGAAATGCAAGTGGATCCAAAGAAACAACACAAAAAAACCTAGTTATTCTTTATCTCCTTTAAGCCTACTACACAAACTCTATCTCAGATCTAACACAATGATGCAATAACAAAATAATAGAAAGCAAAGAACACAACATCAACCATATATGAAAACAAGATATACGTGGTTCACCCTCTCTCTAGGGATACGTCCACAAAACTATGTTTCTTGATATTATATGAAAACATAAAGTTCTATCTGTGCTCTTAGCTTGCAAATCTCTCTCTCTTTCTCTTCTTCTCTCCCCTCCCTATGCACCTAGCTGCAGGGTTGATCTTCGCACCTAGTTGAAGATATTACAATACCAGAATCCTCCCATGCTCAACACTTCTCTCTCACACAACAATAATCACTCAATCACACAATAACATTGAACTCTCAATCAACTTAGCACCAACCCATCCCAGGTCCTCTAGACCTTTATTTATACATTATAATAACTCTCTGAAAACCTTAGGCCGAAACCTAGGTGTCAAAAACCTAGGTACCAAAACCCTAGGTGTATAAAACCCTAGTTCAACTTGACCCACGTTTTCTGGGCTTCACCAGCTTGTCTTTCCATCTTTCCCGCGAGGTGCTCCAAAGCATCCATTGGTGGATTTTTCTGCTTGCTAAGTTGTCCACGATCCATCTTCCTTGCTGATCTATTCTCCTCGATCTTCTTGTCCAATGACTCATTTTCCCTTAATTCACTCCTTCTTTTCCGCTTATTTGGCTACTTCGACCCATTGTTAGTCAATGTGTCTTCCATGTAGTTCGCAGTTTGAACTTCATCTTTTCTCTTCCTTCTTCTTCGCTTTCTCCCTTAATCCATAACCAAGGGACAACATCATTCTTAACTTTTTCTTGAAGGGTTTTGATCCTTATTTTATAGGTATGATATGTTGAAATATAAACTTGTCATATTATTTCAAGTCATCATAACTCCAAGCAAACATTTCTTGAAATTATTTGAAAAGCTAGGTATATTGATTGATTTCTTCAATAGTGCAATTGGTACCCAAATTTATGTATTTTAGAAAATCAGGAGTGCCAATATTTATCTTTTGTGTTTCTTGAACTTTTCTAATAGATGGTTCTTCCAGTGGATATGGAATATTTGTCTGGTAATCTCTTGTAGAAAGGGATTCCAAACTGACACAGCTCTTGGGAGTAAGTTTAAAATTTTGATCACAAAGCTCCTTATGGAGAATTTGATATTATTCTAAATCATTGGAGATCATGGAGTCATTATCAATGAAGAATTTTACAATGTGCTCGTCATTTTCAAAGACTTGTAAATATTATTGGTTATCTAGAATTGAATTTCGTAAGATCGTTTTGACATGAAAAGTGTTTTGACACTGAGAATATTTTGTAATGAAAATAGATGTGTCCACTGCCAATGAATCTACCTTTTGATTCCTTTCTCTAGGAATAAAATATATATTGAAAGAGTTTAAAGAATCCATGATTTTTCAAACTCTTCTTACATAATGTTTTATCTTGTCATTCTTAATTATGTATTTCTTTCTAATGTGATTGATAATAAACTCTAAATCACCAGTAACTACCAAATTTTCAACTTTCATTTGAAGGGACAAAATCACCCCTTGAATTAACGCCTCATATTCTGCTTCGTTATTGGCACATGGAAACTCCAATCTAATGACGTATGGATATATACCATATTGAGGGATTTTAAAAATGATTCCTGCTCCATTTCCATATTTGGAATAGGTACCATCAAATGACATCTTATAGAAGCCTTGAAAATAATTTTATTCACCTTGTTCAGGAGGGTTGATTTGTTCTGGACTAAGAACATCATAATTTCCAATTCCCACATCAATATAATTCTGCATTACTTTGTTCTCCTTATTCTTGAAATATATAGGATTTCTACTTTCTTGAGGGACCCGAACCATTGTTCCATATTTGTTAGGAAACATCATACAAGTTCCATCATTCATAATGTAACCTCCAATTAATGAACACCAATCCCTTTCTAACACACACCATATGCATGAGGTAAATCAACAACTATACTGGTGAAAACTATGGTGATATGAGGTGATGTAGTTATCCATGCACATAAGTATTTTATTTCACCATATGCTGAAATGTTTCTTGAGTCTATGGAATAAATACTTTCCCCCAATCTCATAATAGTTTTTGCGTCCCATTCATAATGATTCCATGACTGATAAAGACATGATATTGTTGGTAGATCCTCCATCAACCCAAAAATTATATAATGTAAAGTCATGATTCTCTATGGATATATATAGAAACGTGGGACTTTACCCCTTGGCCTTACTAATGAGACATTTTGTTGTTGACTGGTATTTATGACAACAACTTCTATTCTTGTTTGTGAATCATCAAGTATCTTTAAAAGATCGTTCTTTGTTGTGGTATCTTCACCACCTCCATGAAGGGCAAGGTAATTCTTAGTTTGGCTAAGTTATAAATAAGACTATATTTCATTTGTAGTGGAGTTTTTGCCTGACTAGCAACTGTTTCTTGCTTTTTTGGTTCTTCATGATTTGTATTCATCTTTTATTTTTTAGGTGCTTTCTTTGTATTGAATTTATTCACTTGTGCTCTTGTTTGGACAACATCATCATGTGAATAATCTGAATCTTTTTGTTCATAAGAAAATTAAAAATATGATGTGCCTTTATCCATCTCTACTGACTCTAGAACCTCATTTTGGGTTATATCTCCTTGATCAGAATTTTCAAATATTTATTCTTCCAAGACTTCTTCTAATACGTCAACATTATGATTTGACACTCATGGTGCTCTCATTTTGTGTTCATCAACTCTATCATTTCTTATTCTTGGATCTTTTACTAGGCCTTTGTTGTTTGAGAAATATTCTCACTTCTTTTTGTTACAACAAATTTTGCCTCACTGCATCCATCTTACTTGGATGGCCCTCCATTTCCCTCTGCAGACTTAAAGTTCCTTTTTTTTTTCATTCTAGATCCAAAAATACACATTTTTGCACATATATGAGCCCTACCGGTTATGCAACAAGCGTATACACAGGTTGCTCCACTACAACATGCGTGCATCGGGTTTGGTGCTAAAAAATTAAAAATTATGTCAGATTTCCATGCCATGTCATGAGATCCATGATCCTTGACCTTCCATATACTGGAAATGCTCCAACTCAACCCTTCAGTTCCATTTGGAGAAAAAAAATTGATCCATATCCAAGCCTAATAAACAATTCAACTGTGAGAGTAAAGACACTCTGGAGAAATTTCACTTCATATTGAGTCTGCATCCCTTTGTCCTTGAAAGTTTAAACTTCTTGTGTTCAACCCCTAAGCTCTTCCTACTTTGTGATGGAGAACCTCATTTAATCCTACATGTGAGCTTGCCTTTGCAGAGGATTGAAGTGGTGGAGGCCTAACTGGAGAGACTTAGTTTCTTGGTTTCGATATCGGTCTTTATAGAAGTTTGTCACCTATGTACTTTTGTTGATTACTTTAATATACATACTCTTTTCTCGTCTAATTGATATCTTGAAAATATTTGAATTAATTTCCATGGGTGTATTTTTCATGTATGTTAATGGATTATGCTAATTTATATGCTGACATTATATATTATCAGCATATGCTTTCATATCTTGGTTGTTGAGGACAAGTTGCATGTATAAAGAATTGGGTCATGTGATCAACGATGGTCCTATTCGAACGTTTGGATGAGGTAGGATTCTAGCCTTGTATTGTTAGCATTTCATTTATATAGAATACTTGATATTAGAGTTGATTTATGGGTGTTGTTCTATCTTTTGTGGTTTTCCCCTATCCATAGAGAGATTTTCCTCGTAACAGAATTGGCGACGTTGCTAGGGAGATCTCCTTCTTTTGGGTATTGAGTGTTTTTCTCCTTGATTTGATATCTATTTGCCTAAGTTTCCATGTCTCTTGTTGCTTAATAGCCTGTATTTTTCCTTGCATCTAAGTTTATTGTATTAACCCTTTCCTTCGCAATGTATTGTTTGATATACAAATTTTTTCCCTTGACAAACGCATACATACGCGAGTTGTCTTCCTTTAGGGAGCGTATATATGCGTTTGTTCCCTGAAAAATCACATAAATCATCTCGTAAGTCTTCTTGGTTGAGTTTGGTGTTTGCTGGGTAATTTTTACTGGTTGTTGAGTCTTCTTGGGTCCCTATTCTGACTATCAAGTTCCTACAGAGTGATAGGAAGCCTTTTTATTGTTGAATTTTTGTTCAAAATCCTTTCTTGTCATCTTTCTCATTGGTTGTCTTTGCATACTTATTTGAGTAGTTTCTTCTCGGTATCTTGCATGTCTTGTCTCTTTTTTCTTGCAGTTGGGACTTCCTGTGAGGTTGTTATTCAGTCCTTGCATTTTCTTTTCATTATATTGAAAATACAAAAATGTTTTCTTACTTGCATTTTACTTATGAAATTTTCACTTTTGATTACTTCACATTGATTTTGACACATTTGGAAATATTTCACTTCATTGAACTTGTAGAGATTGCATTATGGAAATTGCATTTAGAAGCATACCATATCTTTGAAATTCAAGACTAATACTTGTAGAAATTTTAATACAAATTATGTATTTCCTGGATTCTCCTGATCTAAAAATTATATGCCACTGTTAAATACATAATCACTTCTACAAATATTCTTGCAGAATTTGAAACACGATCGCCAATTGCAATATCAAGAAGAAAGATCAATCACACTTAACACGATTTGTTTTACCAGGAAAGCATAAAGCTAAAAACCCCACTATCATATATTATGTATATATCATGGATCATGAAACAATATCATAAAAAACTATAATCCAAGAGCTCTCAGTACAATATACAATCGTCTCACACTGTCATACAAAAATTGACAAATTCATGTGCCAATTTACTACTTTAAGACAACCTACCTCCTATGCGCAATCCCTGTTGATGGTAATCCTTGCAATGAATGAATTTCCTCTTGCCTAGGTTGTGCAATCCTCATCGGCACATACAATGTGTGTGTGTTTGCATGAGTGCACCCACTAAAGTCACAACTAATAGTCAAATTGTCCCTTTCATCTGTTATCTCAACTGGGTCTCCACTGGATCTGACATGCATGTAGTTAATAGTGGTAAATCT
>SNQJ01S0139789.1:0-10908 GCA_010110895.2 Picea sitchensis | reverse complement strand
TCACCAAATAATCATCAACGAATAATATTCCCACACTCCCCATCTCATCTTGACATTGGAAAAACTTCATGACATATTTTGGAATGGGGTCTCCCTTCTCCATCTCGATCTTCCTGAGTTTATCTTTGAGCGCCAATTTCCTATGGTCGCTGCTGTTTTGGAATCGATTCGTCAAAGCCTTCCAAATTTCATATGGTGTGGCTTTCCCATGGAGGATTGAGATAATTTGGTCTCTTACTCCCTCCAACAGGATCCTCCTCTCCTTTTCCACTTTCTTTTGCCATGCATCAAGATTTGCAGCGTCTGCAACATCTGGCTTAGGAAAATCTTTGTCAATGAATTCCTTCAAGCCATTGTCTTCAAGTACTACCTCCATCCTGTCCTTCCAAGAAATGTAGTTCGAGCTACCCTCGAGTTCATACTCTAACCTTAAGCCATTGAAATCCATTTCAATCTTGAATCCTCTATACCACCAAGAAAGTCTTTCTGCAAATTCAAATTTTATCCAGTCACAAACTCAGCTTCTGCAATTTCATGTGCTCTGGCACCATGTAGAAATTTTAATACAAATTATGTATTTCCTAGATTCTCCTGATTTAACAATTATATTCCACTATTAAATACATAATCACTTCTACAAAAATTCTTGCGAAATTTAAAACATGATCGCCAATTGCAGTATCAAGAAGAAAGATCAATCACACATAAAACAGATGTTTTTACCGGGAAAGCATAAAGCTAAAAACCCCACTATCATATATTATGTATATATAATGGATCATGAAACAATCTCATACAAAACTCTAATCCAAGAGCTCTCAGTACAATATACAATCGTCTCACACTATCATACAAAAATTGACAAATTCATGTGCCAATTTACTACTTCCAAACAACCTGCCTCCTCTACGCAATCCTCATGGGCACATCCAATGTGTGTGTGGTTGCATGAGTGTACCCACTAAAGTCACAATTGATAGTCAAACTGTCCTTTTCACCTGTTATCTCATCTGGGTCTCCACTGGATCTGACATGCATGTAGTTAATAGTGGTAAATCTTCAGTTGCATGTGAGATCACTGATTGTGAATTAATTAGTAATTAATTCATTTATTTCTCACTAGTGTAAGTTTAGTTACAACTAGTACAACTGAGCTTAACTCACTTAACTGAGTTAAACTACTTTACAACTCACATAACTACACATCCAACTCTGTTACAACTTGAATCACTCAGTTACAACTAATTCGACTTGCATGTCCCACCAACCAACCTTTGAACTCGAATTTCCTATAGCTAATTGATTTTCCACTTTAGTTAACTATTTCCAAGTGCTCATTGAGAATAGATTAATATTTATTGTCCAACTATTATTAAGGGATAATAATAGTCAACATACATCTATAAATAGAATTCGCTCACCATCTATAAATAAACATCATCTATAAATAAAATTTTCTTATCATCTAAAAATAGACTTCCACCTAAAAATAGCTTGAGGCTCCATCCTAGTGTAGGTGCATAATTTTCACTAGGATCTTCCTGTTGAATCTCAACAATACTTAGAAATGTTTTTATATTTGCTTATTTTTATATGCCGAGTCGTAATACCACCAGTTTCACGATCACACTTATTTATTAAGAAAAATCTATTAAAATTAATGTTGAATAAATAAAATTGATTAGAAACAATTTTATTTTCTAGGGTACACAAACAAGTATAGGACCTAGGGCCTTTGGATAGGATTTTGTGAGTAAAATTCTCCAAGGCTATAAAAATAAATGTATGTGTATGAAGAGGGAGTAATGAAAACCATTATATAATTGTTGTCCTCAAAAGGATCCACTCACATCAGAGTTAAGCACAAGGTTGAGTGAAGTTAGTTGTAGAGATAGCCCTCTAATACCTTCCTAGCATCAGAGATATTTCCAGGTTTCTATTAATATCTGGGGGTATTGCTAGTACCTTTACCTCTGTGAGAGGCGATGATTTTGCGATTTCAAGATTTTCTACCCTACCCATATGGTGGATCAGACTTTCAACTACTCACTTGAGCATTGGTTATATCATAGTGAATTTAGTTTCTTCACATAGGTAGACACATAGGTTACTTGTAGGGGTTATTCTGCAGGTACCCTAAGTCAAATAAGGGTCAGACATCACACAAACTTCATGGAGTATTTCCTCTCTAGAGGGATCTGACCGTCTGTGTTATGAAGCCTACGAGGGTCCTTATAACTGATTCTGACACCTCAACTCTATTGTTGTGGAGTGTTTGGCCCCTCTTGGGTAAGGCATACCTACTTTAGTTCCGGAGGTCCCTTTCAACCATTATATCCTGTTTGTGTGCATTGGCCTTTTTCTTTATTTTGGTTTTCTCTATGATTATTAGTTGGCCTAAGGATTTTGTATTATATATTGAGTTCTAAGTCATCGTGGAGCAAGACCAACCTCTTCACTAGTCTCTTCATCTGTTGAAGTTACCACCTCATCTTGATCCTTTACCGAATCCTCCTTCTAAAAGATGTAGAGTTAATAAGAGTGGTACATATATCTCCACCTCCCAGGATCGTGATCAACCTACTATGAGTACTTATTCATATATGAAAATATCAAGAAGTCCTTTGACTCCCTTATCCTCTTTGATTAGTGAGGTCCTCTCAACTCCCTTATCCTCAACGACGTGGGTGTCAGAGGCTTCCTTATCTAGTGTTTCCCAACCTGTGAGATTTTCTCATCCTATGTGAACAAATCCTTTTGGATTTATTTTTGGTATAATGAATCATGATTCTCAGTCAATACCTTTGGCCTCTAATCCTTTTTATTTTGGTGTGTCCGACATGATGCTGCAACCCTCATCCTCCGTTTCAACGACTAATATGAATCCTAGTTTTGGGTTTGGGGGCATGATGCCTCCTTATGTTCCTTTATAGTTTGGTGGAGGTCATATTCCCCAAGTGACTCCTATGGTTGGAGGTTGGAATCCTCCTCCTCCGGACGTAATCCTAGCTTAAGTTCTCTGGGATGGAGTGCTTAAATGGGAAGTGAATTTACTTCGTATATTTCGTTCGGCATTTCCTGTTTCTCTATGCCCATTTTGAAGAATGCATTTATTATGGCGAATCATCCTTTTTCCTCTGGTGTTCCATATAGAGGGAGTCAGTTTCATGTTATGGGAAACCCCCAATACAAATTTCCTTCATATGGGGAAAACATATATAATCCTTATCATGTCACTTCCGTGGGTATGGTTCCCTTACAACCTTTCATGAATCAGTTTGGAGGAGGATACTATCCTACCGGACAGGGCCATGGTATATACCAGAACCTTGGATGGTATGAAATTTATCAACCCCAATATTTCTCAGGTGCATGGGATCAGATGCCACAACCCTAGTTCCCTTTTCTGGCCACTCTAAATTTGCCATATTTTTCGAAGTTAATGAATGAACCTGTGTGTCACA
Source organism: Picea sitchensis (assembly GCA_010110895.2). Lineage (NCBI taxonomy): Eukaryota > Viridiplantae > Streptophyta > Pinopsida > Pinales > Pinaceae > Picea > Picea sitchensis. The sequence continues at coordinate 7,444 of SNQJ01S0139789.1, read as the reverse complement.
CTGCCCCCCCATCCCCACCAAAATTCCTTCGGACATTCCAAAATTTGAAGAAAAGACTTGCGAGGATCCATGTGATCATGTGACTACTTTTCATCTTTGGTCTTCATCTAACTCCCTAAATGATGATTCTATTCATTTGAGGCTACTTCAATGCACCCTTACGGGCGTCTTCATGAAATGGAACATTAAGCTACTTGGGGGAACCTATGGAACTTTCAATCAGATAGTATCGGTTTTTATCAATCACTTCCAATTACCAGTTCGTTATGATGTCAGCCTAAAACTTTTTTCGACCCTTCGCCAATATAAAGGCACAAATATCTCCGATCATATCCAAGAGTGGAGAAGACGGACGAGGTTGATTAAAGCCTACATTCCTTCAAAGTTTTTGTTGGAATGGTTCCTTCAGTCTTTGTTGCCTTATATTTCAGAGGATGTTTCTACATATGGAGTAACATCTGAGGAAGAAGCCATCTTCAAATCCCAACAATTGGACCTTATATATGCTCAATATGGGATGCTTTATGAAATTCTCCCCGATGCATCGCGGTCAAACTATGATCCTAAACAAAATCCCAGGCCTCATTCCAATGGCATCATAGGCTCTGAAAATGCTAAGACTACAGGCTTGGTGACGAACTAGTTGAAATATTTATCTCTAAGCAAGCCTGTAGCAAGACAAGCTTTGGCTTCATCCTCCACCACGAACGAGTCAGCGGATGTGATTTCTATATAGTCATTGTTTAACCCAAATGGTAACCAACAACCAAGAGGGAATAAGAAGAAAGGACGACGTAATAATTGTAAGGGTGGAAAAATAATAATAAAGCCAAGGATGAAAATAATAATGATAAATAAAACAATAATGTTTGTGACAGAAGGAAAGAAAAGTGAAAGGTGAAGTTTCCCTATAAAATTTGTAAAGATGATCACCTTACCCACTTGTGCCCCAAAATCGAGGAAGCCTTGAGGATCTTATCACAACCACCCATTGTGCTGACAAACCCATTTCCACATAATCAACATATGGCCTGGAGGACCTCCAACATCGAAAATGCATCGAGTAGGAGTCAAAACCCCTTGACACATGAAGGTGGCCATCTCTGCATCAATATGGTTAAGTCTCATATTGATGTAGCCACTTGATCTTGTGATTACGGTTCTTCACAGAATGTTCTAGGTCTAGAGCCTCCTTCTCCCCCAGAAACACCCTTGCAGATCGAATAACCGGAACCTATGCCCCGTATTTTGAAAGGAGCAATTACACGCTCTGTCCATAATCCTATTTCCAGAGCCACCCAAAACTATTATATTATCAAAGATTTGGGCCAGACCCCATGCACGGTGTTGACTTTGGAGGTGCTCCAGATGTGTCCTTCACAAAGGAATTCCTTTTTATCTGCATTAGGATCTCTAGACATGTGTGGCTCAAAGGTTATCAAGTTTGATGTCATGGATGTTAAGCCTCACTTACCTTACCACGTGGCATTTCAAATCCATGTGGAGTGCACGAAAATTACCATCAAATGTACTATAATTGATGAAGGTGTTGCGACATGCATGATGTATCTAATCTGTTGGAAAGCCATTGGCTCTCCAACCCTCTCTCAATCCATGACTATGTTGGACTCATTTGATGGGCATTCTTTTCAACCCATAGGATCCTTCCCGCTTTCCCGATCTAGTTAGGTGGAAAGACTGTGAGGTTGACATCGAGGTGGATGATGCACCTCTCGACTACAATCTACTACTAGGGAGTAATTGGCCTTATTCCATGACAACCATTGTGTCGTTAGTTTTCTGCACTTAATGTTTTCCTCATGAAGGGAAGATAGTGACGATTGATCAATTGTCCTTTGCAGACGTTATTCCTAGTGCATCGATTGGACCTTCAGTCCATGTGATTGATAATTCTTAGCAGGAAACTGAGGATGTTGGTGTCGGGATGTATTCCTCCTTGATGGGTTGTTTTGATTTGATGGCACCAATTCACCATATTCATGCCATTTCCAGTGATTCTTCGTCATCGATGAGGTCCATTATTTTTTGTACTTTGTATTTCAATGACCCTTGGACCCTACCTTCCCCGACTATGTCGTATGAAGGAAATTCACACATTGGGATGTAAATTCCATTTTCAACAATAGAAACAATGTATCACGCTATTATAGACACTACTATTGACCCAGATCCTTCCTCCTCATGGACAGACAAGGCGAATCTAGTTTTAGAGACCATATGGGCCACTCAAACATCTTGTTCACATGATTTCCTCGATGATACTTTACCTTTGGATGAAGCTATCTTATAAGAGGCCATGTATGGTCCTGATAGGCCTTGGGACGATATGCATCATTGATCCTATTTTCTTTTGGAGCTTGTTAGGATTGAACATGATGACTTTATATCTATCTTGAGTGAGATGGTCGGTCACACCGTGGTTCCATTAGATATGCATGGTATTTATGTCGAAGAAAACATGGTGAATATTTCTCCTACCATTATGATCGACCTCTCTCATACCCCTGGTAAAATCGAGAATGTATATATCGGTGAAGATTGTTCACTTGAATAAATTCATATCTACACCGATATATTCAAAGAAATCTGAGATGTATTCGCTTGGTCATATGAAGAGATGCTAGGGATCGACCGCAACATTGTCGAGCATGAAATTAAAACATAGCTGAATGCTAAACCCATTTGACAATGTCTTAGAGTTGTTAATCCTAGGAAGGCCCCCACTATTAAGGTAGAAGTAGAGAAGCTACTCAATGTCGATTTCATCTACCTGGTTCCCTTGACTGAATGGGTGTCCAACCCCATTCATGTTGATAAAAGTAAAGGGACTATCCATGTGTGTATGGATTTTAGGGACCTAAACAAGGCTTGTCCTAAATATAACTTCCCCACTCCTTTTATTGACCAGATTCTTGACGAGTGTGCGAGAAGAGAAGTGTTTTCCTTTAGGGATGGATTTTCAGGGTATATTAAAATTCAGATCAAACCCGAGGATCAACACAAGATGCCATTTACTTATCCTCGGGGTACCTTTGCATAATGGAAAATGCCTTTTGGTCTTAAAAACACTAGAGCGACCTTCCAATGTGCCATGACCTTTGCATTTCATGATCTTAATCATATCGTTGAAGCTTACCTAGATGATCTCACTGCTCACTCTCGCAAGAGGGTAGATCACTCAATTGACCTTCGATTTGTATTTGAGAGATTCCATTATTATCAAATTCGATTGAACCCTCACAAGTGCATCTTCTGCATTAGGTTTGGTCGTCTTTTAGGATTCATAGTGTCTGATAATGGGATCATGGTGGATCCTATGAAGGTTGAGTAAATAATTTGGTTTCCTCCCCCACACAACATTCAAAAACTTCAAGGTTTACAGGGGAAGGCTAACTTCCTATGTCGTTTCATAGTGAAATATGCCAATTTAGCTAAATTTTTCATGCATATTTTTAAGAAGGACACTCTGTTCATATGGGATGAGTGAGCCCATGAATCCTTCTATGCTTCTAATAAATATTTGGTATCAACGCCTCTGCTGAAGCCCCAAGACTACAATAGAGACTATCTTATTTATATCACCGTGTCCCAAGGGATGGTTGGTATGGTACTAGTTTAGGAGGATGATGAGCTCCATGAGCACATTGTTTATTGTCTTAGCCAAAACATGGTTGGTCCTGAACTTAAATACTCTCACGTAGAGACCTGGCCTTGATTGCTATACATGTGGTTCAGAGATTATGACATTATATATTACTTTGCAAAACTACCATAGTTGTGGATATCAATCCATTTCAATAATTCCTTAGTTGGGTTGTTATTCTACAAACATTTGATCTTGATTTCACTTCTACAAAATATAATAAATCACTAGTTTTTTCCGAATTGATGTCGAACTTCCCTAGACTGGATGAGGACATTTTTCATGACGATTTGTTTATGGATGAAAATATTTTTCTTATCTCGTCTTCGGAAACCTAGTATGGATACATTTTGATCTACCTTCAAACCTTGAAGCTACCCCAACATCTGTCGAGAGACAATCGATGACGTATACGTCATCAAGCTAAGAACTGCCTTATTATCAATGACACTTTGTATCATCGAGGGGTGGATAACACTTTACGTCGTTGATTGAATCACAAGGAAACTGAAGTTGTTCTCAATGAATATCACAATCAGGTGTGTGGTGGTCATTTATTCGGGCTTGCGACAACCCAAAAGACATTGTGAGCCAATTATTTTTGGTCGTCAATTTTTAAATATTGCATTGAAGCAGTCAACAAGTGTCACCTTTGTCAGGTGTTCGTTAGAAAATGTGTTTGCACCCAACCCCTCTTCACCCACTCATCATCGCCGATCCCTTCACGAGGTGGGGGGTGGATTTTATGGACTACAACCTAGCCTTGGCTGGGGGGCACCAACATATTATCGTGGCTATGGATTATTTTAATAAATGGGCAGAGACCATGCCTTCTATTAAATCTAATGGTAAGACTACAACATTGTTCATATTCAACTAGATTATATCCCTGTTGGGAATCCCAAATATATTGTCACTGATCATGGTAGTCAATTCTAGAATGAAATGATGAAGGAGTTAACATCAAAACTGGGGTTTAAACATGGTCATTCTTCCCCTTATTATCCCCAGGAAAATGGACATGTATAAGCGGTGAATAAATATCTCAAGACCATTTTACAAAAAACTGTCAGCCGGAGTAAATCTGATTGACATGCAATGCTTTACCTTGCACTTTGGACATACCAAACCATGGTAAATAATTCCACTGGTTTCTCTCCTTTTTCAGTTATTACATGGCGCCATAATGGAAAATCCCTTTCGGTCTTAAAAACACTGGAGTGACCTTCCAACGTGCCATGACCTTTGCATTTCATGATCTTAAGCATATCGTTGAAGCTTACCTAGATGATCTCGCTGCTCACTCTCACAAGAGGGTAGATCACTCAACTGACCTTTGATTTGTATTTGAGAGATTCCATTATTATCACATTCGATTGAACCCTCACAAGTGCATCTTCTGCATTAGGTTTGGTCGTCTTTTAGGATTCATAGTGTCTGAGAATGGGATCATGGTGGATCCTATGAAGGTTGAGGAAATAATTTGGTTTCCTCCCCCACGCAACATTCGAAAACTTCAAGGTTTACAGGAGAAGGCTAACTTCCTATGTTGTTTCATAGTGAAATATGCCAATTTAACTAAATTTTTCATGCATATCTTTAAGGACACTCTGTTCATATGGGATGAGTGAGCCCATGAATCCTTATATGCTTCTAAGAGAGATTTGGTATCAATGCCTTTGCTGAAGCCCCTAGAATACAATAGAGACTATGTTATTTATATCACCATGTCCCAAGGGATGGTTGGTATGGTACTAGTTTAGGAGGACTATGAGCTCCATGAGCACATTGTTTATTGTCTCAGTCGAAACCTGGTTGGTCCTGAACTTAAATACTCTCACATAGAGAAGCTGGCCTTGACCGCTGTACATGTGGTTCAAAGATTAAGACATTATATATTACTTTGAAAAACTACCATAGTTGTGGATATCAATCCATTTCAATAAGTCCTTAGTTGGGTTGTTATTCTACAAAAAATTGATCTTGATTTTGCTTCTGCAAAATCTAATAAATCACTAGTTTTTTTCCAAATTGATGTCGAACTTCCCTAGACTGGATGAGGACATTTTTAATGACAATTTGTTCGTGGATGAAAATATTTTTCTTATCTCGTCTTCGGACCCCTAGTATGGATACATTTTGATCTACCTTCAAACCTTGAAGCTACCCCAACATCTATCGAGAGACAATCGACGACGTATACTTCATCAAGCTAAGAACTGCCTTATTATCAATGACACTTTGTATCATCGAGGGGTGGATAACACTTTACGACATTTATTGAATCACAAGGAAACTGAAGTTGTTCTCAATGAATGTCACAATGGGGTGTGTGGTGGTCATTTATCTGGGCTTGTGACAACCCAAAAGATATTGCAAGCCAATTATTTTTGGTCGTCAATTTCTAAATATTGCATTGAAGCAGTCAACAAGTGTCACCTTTGTCAGGTGTTCGTCATAAAATGTGCTTGCACCCAACCCCTCTTCACCCACTCATCATCATTGATTCCTTCATGAGGTGGGGTGTGGATTTTATGGACTACAACCCAGCCTCGGATGGGGGGCACCAACACATTATCGTGGATATGGATTATTTTAATAAATGGGCAGAGGCCATGCCTTCTATTAAATCTAATGGTAAGACTGCAACATTGTTCGTATTCAACCAGATTATAGCCCTGTTGGGAATCCCAAAAGATATTGTCACTGATCATGGCAGTCAATTCTAGAATGAAATGATGAAGGAGTTAGCATCAAAACTGGGGTTTAAACATGATCATTCTTCCCCTTATCATCCTCAGGAAAATGGACATGTAGAAGTGGTGAATAAATATCTCAAGACCATTTTACAAAAAATTGTCAGCCAGAGTAAATCTGACTGACATGCAATGCTTTACCTTGCACTTTGGGCATACCAAACCATGGTAAATAATTCCACTGGTTTCTCTCCTTTTCAGTTATTACATGGCGCGAAGTCGATTCTTCCGATTGAATGTGAAATCCCTTCCTTTAAATTAGAAATTGAGATCCTACCTGACACATTCTATCTTGAAGAACGCCTTGTGTACCTAGAGCACCTCAATGAGCAGCGTCGAGATGCCTCTACGACTATCAAAGCGAATAAACCACGTGTTAAGGTACAATACGATACGTCTGTCTGTCCCTGGCAGTGTGCTGAGGGTGACTTGGTTTTCCTTTATGAACAAGCCAAAGAACCGCTGGGGGAAGGTAAGTTCAACCCCGTGTGGCATGGTCCTTATATCGTGCGACGCGTCTTAGAGAAAGAACATAGTTACCAACTTAACGAGAAATCTCCAGAGTTCTCATTTTTTCAGCGTGGCTATTTTTACCCCTAAATAAAAAAGTGGTGCTACCGGTAGCACTTGTTTTTTTGCAGTGGTTAAAATTCATACACATTAAGACCTGTTGTGTTGACAACTAATGTCATTTTGGACAAAAACTTTAAAATTGACCCTTGAATAAAACAACGATGCTATTAGTAGCACCAAGTTGTTTTTTGGAGTTAAAATTATAACTTAATTGAAACTGTGGCTTGACAACGACTACCATCATCAATAAAAACCTCAAAACCGACTCCTAAATCATTGCTTGAAAATTATTTTTTTAACTTTTTAAAATTAACATTAAAATAAAAGAAATTAAATTAAAATAAAATATGAGAGTTGGTTTTTTAAAATCGAAAACAGAAAACAACCATTTTTAAAAAAAAACTATAACCAATTTTTATTTTTTTAGAAAAATTAAAAACTAAAAAAACTG
>SNQJ01S0139785.1:3047-25168 GCA_010110895.2 Picea sitchensis | reverse complement strand
ATGTTCTCATATGACCACAGTTTTATTTCCATCCAGATTTATCAAGGAGAAAGCCCGACCTCTTGTCAATGGGACTCCCAAATCCCCGATCACCAATTTCCGAAATGAGTAATCTGATCACACGTGGCCTCCCGAGATCGAGCAGCCCAGACCTATTCCGGGGTTTTCACTATGGAAAATCATGAACTCTGATCACCAAGACTTCCGAGTTCGTGATTCCTGATTTCCCAAAATGGGAAATATCACGACACGTGGGCTCCGTTATTCGGACGGTTCATATCTATTCCGGGGTTTTCGCAGTGGAAAATCTTGAACTCTCGTCACCAGGACTTCCGAGTTCGCGATTCCCAATTCCCTGAAATGGGTAATCTCACGACACGTGGCCTCTGTCATTCAGATGGTTCAGATCTATTCTGGGGTTTTAGCCATGGAAAATCCCAAACTCTCGTCACCAGGAGTTCCGAGTTCATGATTCCAGATTCCCCGAAATAGGTAATCTCATGACATGTGGCCTCCGTCATTCGGACAGTTCAGATCTATTCCAGGGTTTTCGCCCCTGTACACTAGGGTCTTAATCCCTGGGTAACTCCTGACCGATCCAATGGCTATTGGGATTTCCAACCGAGATCTGACGACTCAGATTGGTTCCTACCCATGCAATCTTCCACGACTCTCTGGACGTGGAAAATCAACGATCTAGATACTCCCATGGACCTTGGAGATCTACGGTCCCGAATTCTTCGCTGCCCACGAAGACATTGAAAACAAAGGGGTAAGTCATTTAACACCCTACTTACTCCTACCAATCTAACGGTCATGCATGACCATAGGTTTCCCGATGGAATCTCGTCCGTCGATTAATACCTATTAGGGTTAAGGCACTTAACATTCCATCTTCTTCTTCCGAACTGACGGTCGTGAGTGACCACAGATCTCCCGACGGGATCTCATCCGTCGATTCGATACTTCATCCTTATACTGCTATCTCAGGTTTTCAAGAGGTTCATTCCTCCTCGTGCAGGGTTACTAAGGCCTTATGCCTTCACATTCTCTTTCACAGTTCTTGATGGGATTTTCAAGGAGGGTATCTCTATGGGGAGGTTCACCCAAGGTACTATATGAGATAGATAAGTGTATCGTCCTCCCGAGAACTAGACGTGAAGTCTGAATTAGATCAGTATGCATATACATAATGATTCATGAGGACATAAGCCATACGTAGTCTTTCCATTATAAACATGCATCTGCCAGTATTGATCAAAACACCATACAAACATTCTTACAATGAAATCATTCACAGTTTCACAACTTATGAGCATAATTATCATAATAAATATATATATTTCAAGATTCCAGAGGCAAAACACTTTTTAGAAATAACACCAGGGGTTAAGCACCTGCTCAGAGGGGTGCTCGTTTCCACCCAACCGTAGGCTCAGCGACTCCCAGCGGATTTACCACTAGCCACCCCCGAGATGAGACCATGATGTTGTGAGACTGTGTCTCTTTTTACCAGTGACCAGGAGTGAAGGTTACTCTCCTTCCTCTCTGCTATCACTCACTCTGCCTATCGCCAGAGTTCTCTTCCTCCCCTCATGTCTGCCCCCCAATCGCTTCAACCCACCGCCTTATCCTCTTGCGAGGTTGCGTGTGGCGCGATTTCCCTTGCATTGGTCAGTCATGATGGCTCTACGAATGGGCGGTTCACCTCCCCATCCCTCATTAATTCCTGAGGAGCCATCTACCTGCTATCCTATGAGATATTTAATTCGGGGCCAACGAGCCGCTTTTGGTTCTCCGGGCCAGTGGAGTCCAAACACGGTATTAATTCTCGGTGGAAGTTAACGCCACCTTTCCAGGTGCCTTCCACCACCATCATGGTCTCTTTTCCAGCACATACCCTCTCAACAGTCTTGCAACATAAATTCATAATGTTATTCACATTCATTGACCTTTTCCACAAGGTCCATTCACATCACATATTCACATTCATGAGTTTGCCACAGTTTTGGGAAACAGGGTGTTACATTGAATAATTGTACCAACTTGTGATAATTTGTGAGTATTCACAAGTACTTCATTTCTTCCATATGTATATGAATTTTTTAGTTGTCCAAAATTATGTAATTACATATTTGTTTTTAGTTGGAATTGTATTTTTTATTGCATAATTTACAACAAGTCTTGTTGTTCATGTTGATTTTACATAATATAGGTTTGAAAGTGTTAAGTGATTTAACATATATCTTAAATATAATAGGAAAATTTACTACCATAAATATATAGTAATTAAAGTGACTTTATATCTGGTTTATACTTAGAAAAGTGTGCACTAAGGGTTGGAACTTATTGGCATATGTTTGGTATCTTTTCTCTTAGGCCACCTACTGTGTTCAGTTGAAGTGAGATGAAATATTATTTTCGTTTTCTATTGTAAATTAAAATTTCAAATATTCCCTAAGGCTAAAGTCTATAGGGACTAGATCTCGGAAGCCTTGTTGTGAGGTGACATTTTTGAATTTGCAATAAAGTACAAATTCTTGAAATTTATACATGGTATCAAATCTATTTTGATTCATATTGCACTTCAGTGAAGGAGTTGGATATTTCAACTATATTGTACATGGGAATGGTACTTCAGCTATATGTGGGTTATTATGTGTGAAACCCTGTGATGCCTAGGTGAAGCATTAGAACCTTTGAAGGTTTTCTCTACTTATGCGTTGTTGATTTTTCCTTTGAGGTGTGCTTCATATTTGTAGGATGGTGACTCTCAGTCTTGGAGAGTGTGACAAGTTTGATGGTGTTTCTAATTTCATACATCAGAAGCTAATATTTCAAATGCCTATGGAGGACACTCAAATTTGGAAGCATGTTGAGAAAGTGACAATTTCCTTTTCGATATGAAGAAGTTTGCTATCCATAACAAGAAGGATGTGAAGGCAAAGTGAATCATTCTTGATTAGTTAAGGATCACTTATTCCCTTACATTCTAGAGAAGAACACTGGTAAGGATATGTTTGGGATTTTGGTTGATTTATTTCAAGGTACTTTATGTTTCTTGACAAATGTGCTTGAGGAACAAGATTTTGTGGTCTGCATGAGTAAAACAGATACAATGGTGAGATCCCTTACCAAGGGCATAGATTTGAAGGATAAAATCATTACCATAGGAATGAAGGTGGAGGATAAGGAGTTGGTATACATTGCCTTGAATGGAATTGCTCCATATTGAATGCCTTGTGTCCAAGGTGTTAGTTTTCATGAGACCTTGACAGATTTTTTGAAGCTTTGGGATAACCTTGTGTAGGAAGAGATCATGTTGGAGGCCTTTTTAGTGCAATAAAAGGAAGTAGAATAAGCATCCCTTGTTGGGAGGAGAAAGAAGGGAATCATGAAAGATAACAAGAATTGTAAGAGAGAATATTCAAGTCAAGAAAAGAAAGAATTGAGTAAGGTGAAATGTCTTAGGTGTCACCAGATGAACGCTATGCTAGCAAGTGTCTGAAGAAGAAGGGGAAGGCCAAATAGGTTGCACCAGATAATGTAGGAGTTGATGAGGCATAATCCTAGTTTGATATCACCTTCTCCATGGTCTGCTATTTATCTTCTAACACTAAATCAAGTGTTGGATGGTATATGGAAAGTGGGGCACTGAGACATATGACTTATGACATGACATTCTTTAGAAAACTTTAGGGGTAAGAGAGAGGCTTCATTGTGGATCTAGCTAATGATTGTAACACACCCAACCCCCTAACGCTTACTCATGCTTGTGGGGTGTAAAACTTTCCTCTTCTTCTCTTCGATTCCTTCTCTAAATTAATCTCATGAATGGATTATGCTCATCAAGATATTTCCAATGATTGTATCCATACTCAAAACCGAGCTTTGGGTCAAAATTTATGGCCTTCCAAATTTTATAGGAATTCACTCACCATGTCCACCTCATCGCCATGTGGCACCCACGTGGCTCCATGTCACTTGTTTCATATGACGTTTCATAACACATCACCCTCTGGAACAGACGTGACGACTGGCATGGAACTGGTCATTGGTCCATCACGATCCTCGACTTTCCTTCTCTCAACACTTCCGCTCTAGTATATCGACCATTGGGTAATCAAACCATTGGGAGATCGCCTCCTATAGGGTGTTTTTGGGTGACTTATAGTTATCCTAATCCTCCACCTAGTCCTTATCATTCCACGTCTCAAGTGGGAAGTATCACCTCTTAGTCAATTCCCCCTACACATCAACTTGTTCATGGTCATGCTTGTACTAGTTTCTCTTGTTTTGGGGCAATAACAAATATTAGGATATTTAGACACTTAGGAGTTATTTAATATTAACTTGGTCTAATGTGTCATTAGGTTAAAGTGCGTTTCTTAGTGTGTTTCTTTAGTATGCATGAACATGTATTTGTAATCTGACAGTCACAATATGTTCCCAACATAGAGTGATCTGACGACTCATATTCTATTTGATCTTCATGACTACATTGATTTGTGGCTTGACAACCGATTGACCCATGATATCTATTTAAATATCTGGGAGGGTCATTTTTTGATGATCTATTGTGATAGAATCTCTTGTAAATTATCTTCTTTTGCATTAATAAATTGCCTCAAGTGGCCACGTTGGTTGGGGCCATTGATGTTTCCCCATATGGGTTTTACCACGTAAAAACATTAGTGTATTGATCTTTGATCTGGTTGTGTGAGTGGTTATTGAAGGTGTTCATCCTCTATTGGAATACATGTGTTTTTGTACATGGTATCAAAGCGCATTTGAATACTTGTTCTCGTTGTAGATCGATATCTTGAAGTTGGGTTGTCGCATCTATGGTTTCTGCTACTTTTGTACATTTTTGGGCCAAGAGGAATATTCCATTGCATCCATAACACTAATTTCCATTAGAAACATTTTCTTTTCACTCAAAAGGGTTTTGTTTTCCCAAGATATGACCATTTTAGTCAGATCTGGAGGTATAAAGCCTGAATACACCCTTTTTAAACTTGTTTAGACCTAATATTTCGGTTTTTTTTTTTTTTTTTGCATTGTTAATCTTTTTAGTTTGTGTATTCTCTTTTCCTTGCACTCTTTTCGATCTCGAAAAATAAGAAATAAAGTGGAAAGTGTTTTCTTTTTGTGTATGCTCTTTGTCGTGTTCTATGCCCGGTCTTTTGTGTATGCTCTTTATATGCTCTATGTACCATAGACATCGATTCCCCTTGTGGACAATGTGGGGGAATGGTCTAGGACAATCTCTCTTCTTGGTAGTCACTCTCAGTAGTGGTCAAGAAGATTGGTCTACCTCGCTAGATAGTCATTGTTTTGAAGCTCACAGTTGTGAGCAGTTTCAAAGAATGGTCTATTTTGGAGGTTGGTGCAGGACAGTCATTTCCTTAGGAAATGGTTCGGACAACCTTTCCCTAGGGTAGATTCATTCTCTCCAGGTTGCACTTTGTTTAGTGCCGAAGGAATGGCCCAGATAGGTGAATGGTATAGGTTCATCAATCAGGGACAGGCATTCCCTAGGGTAGACTCATTCTCTCTAGGTTGCACTTTGTTTAGTGCCAGAGGAATGGCCCAGATAGGTGAACGGTCCAGGCTCAGAAATCAGGATAATTATTCTTATATGCTTGAGAAGAATAGTCCAGTAGCTCATGATTGATGTTTTACCTTCTAAGGGCATATGCTCTTCCATATCTCATAGATGTGAGAGGAAGAATGGCCCAGATGATTCAATTTATATCATGACATTGTTTTTTTTGTGCAGGTTGATATTAGATGATATGATTTCCATGGAGACTGTATGTCTCTAGACAGTAGATGTATGTTATTATGGTGGATGTGTTCTGTTATCACTCCAAGAAACTCCTTAGAGTTGTAGGCTAAGGATGCTTGGTAACTTAAAAATAATGTGTAGGTATGCTTGGAACAATGGGATCTTTAATGATCAATGTAATAGACAACTCATCATACATCTAAAGAAACAGTGCTTTCAGGAAACAATAATCAGATCAAGCAATTTGAAAGGAGAGGATGAAGAACACTAATCTTGATTGCCAAATACAGTTGGGTGTAGGGCTTAATACAAGATAGAAATAAAATCCTTCACTTCAAATCTATGAGTTCAATAAAGAGATAATAGTCTTCATAAGCTAAGATAAACTGAAATGAAGTACAGAAATGGAAACATGGATGTTTATGATATTGAAAACGAAAGGGGACTGCAATTTTCTTATATTATAAGAGTCTATACAGTAGCACAAAAATGTATCCCAGTTTGAACCCATGTGTCTTAGAAAAGATAGGCATTTATAGCCTTTTATAATCAATTTTTAAGATCTTGAAAATTTGGATCTGTATCTAAAAATAGAAAATCAAATTAACTAAGCAAATCGATAACAAAGACTTAATGGCTAAACTAGCATTCGAATGGTCTTCCATCTCAAAATTTGACATCTGTACTCTTCAACTTCTAGAATCTGTTGTGTCATGAAACATGGAAAAGGCACCTGTCTTGGTAGCTGGATTTCTTCAGTTTCTCACAGTCGACACTTTAGAAGATCAATTTAGTATGTGGTTTTCAAAACTCCCACGAATCTCTGATGTTGAGTATTTCTTTGACCAAGTTGTTAATCCTTTCATGCTTTGGAACCTCTTTAAATCCTATGAAAATCTCCATGTTCCATCCTTAGCTTTCAAAAATGCTTTTTGTGCTTTCACCAGTTAAATCGCCTTATGATTTGTTGGTTAGCTGGTGAAAGCACTGCCTTTCATCGGCTAACTAGTTGTAAAATTTCCCTGTGCACTGGTGAAAGTTCTGTTTTGGTCAAGAAGGAAAGCTTTCATGATCAAATCAAATTAACGATGCTGTAGCCCATACCATCGTTGGGAAATTGATTTTTTTGATCTTTGATCCTGGTAAGTCACTTGTCAGCAAAGCAGTGAGTTGGTTGATAGTGCTGCTATCTGATTTATGAGTAAGATGGTTTAGTATCCTTGCAACAATTTCTTTTCCATTTGGACTATCATAACCATATCAATGCAGGTATAGCATCTTCACTTTCAACACATGCACAAATATCTTCACTATGATTACAGAAGTTACCAATAACAATTGCAGAGTCCTCTTTTTCTTTTGAAGATCCAATCTCCAGAATCTGGACAAGAGGAGGTATACCACCTGCAGTAGTAATTGCCTATTTTCTTTCATCGTTTTCATTTGACAATATACAAAGAAATGCTACTACTCATTCCTGTTGTTGTTCTGTAGAAAGGCCAAGAAGCGATATCAAGAGTTGAGATCCTTCCATGCCTTGAAGGGCAAGCCACAGATTACTTGCATTATTGCAGAGAATTTTGAAGAGACCTTATGAGCTCCTCTTGAACTTCATCTGCAGCCATTGTGATTAAACCTACAAGAAAACGCTTTGCTTCTGCATTTTGGAGCTTGCTACTTAAGTAGCTATTACCCTACAAGCTAGCAAGGGCTTCTATTGTACGCTCTTGTACAAGAAAGGATAATTGAGCCTTGAATTTCTTAATCAAGACTGGTTCAATAAATATTGGGTTTGCCGCTTTTGTGCTTTCTGTACTACCATCATAGATCATAAAGGCTGAAGCTAATTCCCCTATTGTGTCAGCAGTCTGGGAATCTGATGTGTGAGACTGAAAAATTTCACCAAGACTTGAAATTATTTAAGATGGTCTACCTGATATGATAGTCAGAGCACACATTCCATTTTCTTGCAATGCTTGTGCAAATTCTCCTTGCATGAACTCTTTTGAAGGAGCGATGGTTGCGTTTATCAAAATTGAAGTACCAATATCACGTCTTGCATCCTTGAAATACAATCCCCCAAACATCCTCGTGTCTGATTTTATATTGCTTAAAACACTGCCTCGCTTGATGCTCTATTCTTAAGATAGCAAATCGAGGTTGATTCCAATGCCTTGCAATCCCAAACAACAAAGGGGAAAAACACAAACCCTGATCGTATTTTCAGCACAAGTTGGTGGCATGAAAAGTGTCAGACCTCCATCTATGCAGATACGATTTCTAAAAATTGTGACAGGCGTCAGTGCAAGATATCCTGGTGTAAAAGAAGAAGTGATGACTGCATTAATCAAATTCCCTTTAGAGTCGAACTGGTCTACAAGCAAGGCTATCGGTGATTCTTGCAGCTCTCTGTATTGTCGATTCCCTGCTTAACATTTTTTGGACTGATATACCTCCAATTCTATCAAATGTCCCAGAACATGATTTATCCCCAATCATAGGGCATTTGCGCCTAAATTTGTCAAACCTCTGCATGATACACTTGCAACATTTGACAACTGACACTCATAATCAATTGAACACCTGCACATAGAGTTAGGCTTGGCGTGAGACACCCAAATATCTGCAAACAACTGAATGCCAAAATCTGCTCCTAAGAGCATGATCTTGTGGCACTAGCGATTTTAGCAAATGGCTTGTTTCATGACTTGAATAATGGCTTGATTAGTGGCCAGATATCTTTGACCTGTCAGTCATTCCAAAACGTAGAGATTTTCACCATGCCCAGGACACCTGCAGTCGGTTTTAGTTTTATCTTGGGGTTCGACTCAACGCTGTCAATTTGTGAATTGACATGTGGACTGGAATTTGATGATTGATATGGCTAGATTCATAGCTAGGAGCAACAATCTTTGTGTTGTATATTGATTTAACATTTAGAGCTTGGACAAAACTCTAATGTGTCCTCAAACTTAAACTTTAGTACATGCACTAGATTTAATATTAGGATTGGACTTAGGACAATATATAACATATCCTAGGATTAAGTCACTTAAGGGACACATCATTTTTTCTTTCGGTAAAATACTTGAAGTATAAAAGACATAAAAACAATGGAATGACATTTTGTATGTATCTTGTATTGCAGGTCCAAAAGCATAAAAGCAAAGGATTTTTGAACAAAGTAATCAAGCAGGAGCTTGATGAACACTATGGAGGTTAATATATTGGCAAAGAAACTGAAGAAAACTATAAATCATTTGAAGATTTATGGAAATACACATCAGAATATCAGTGTGTTTTTTATCGCTAACATGTTCCACTGATAGTGACTAGATGTGACGGATCAAGTAGTTGTGTGCTTCTTGGTGTGGTAGTGTACCTCTGGATTGTAGTTGTGTACTACTATGGATAGACACAATTGTGTTCTATTGAATGACATTGTTCTGATTACCTTGTAAACTATCAAAAGTGTTGAAAATGATTATCATCTAGATGGATTATCAGTGTATTGATGGACATAGATTATCCAGATGGAAAATGGTATAGGACATATTACCGGATTAGAAGAATTAATTTTTGTATCACTCCTTGGAGTGAGTGACTTATTCAACATCGTGTTTGATTACTCAGATGGAGTATGGTTTTGAGTGATGATGCAGTTGATGTTGTCAGATGACACTGATAGTGATGATGGTGCTCATGATCTAATAATTAGATGGTCTACAAAACTATGATGATTCTACCAGTTGAATGGTATGTTTGTGCTCAAGGCCATTGCCTTCAATACCTCCCTAACTAGGACATTGTGTTGATATTATGGTAGCTGCGGGACGTATTTAACTCCACGTGTAAACTTGATGAGAATAGAATATTCCAAGAATCAAGAAGAAACCCTAAATAATTGATTAAGAACCCTAGAAGACAAGTCAGCTCAAGAGAATGATTTGTATTAGGTTTTTATCCTCCAAGAGAAGAAGACGACTAAAGGAAATATTATATACTAAGTAATTAGCACCCAGAATGAGAAGTCGTCTTAGGTAGTCTGGAAAAAAAAATATAAATATAGGAGGCTAGACTTCATTTTGGCCAGAATTCTCAAAACTATATAAGTACACTTATGTGAACTGCAGTTGGTCAGTTTGTGCGCAAGCCTTGGGAGAAGTTGTTGTTGATAGTCCTGCAATATACATTTTTGGTTTTTTGGGTTGGACTCTCTGATCAGTATCTATTATTATTTCTTGCTGCGCTATCCTTGGAGATAGGTGTGCCACCTTGTTTGGCTATTAAGCCCAGGGTTTGCTTCCGAAATCATTCTCTGTCAAGGTTAAGGTCATCGGGGGTGGCTTCGGTCTATGGTTGGGTGACAATATTTCTATATTTTCTATGGTTAAATGAGCACATCCATTACTTTCTAACAATAACCTACAACACACTCATTGTAACTTCCTCTTCTTTCTCTCACAGTATATACACTCAAAATACAATATTCACTCTCATACACATTTGCAATACAATGCCCTCATACAAAACAGGTTGCCTTTTTTGGGTGAAAACCCTAACATAAATTCTAACGTCAGATTTGTGACCTTATAATGAATGGTCTAGATTGACTACGAAATTACAATATTTTACAAGGCAATTTTCCCAAAAACAATTCCTCGAGGGCTCCGCTCTTGAACCCCTAACAAGAGGGGGATAGGAATACCTGCATATAAATAAAGAAGATAATTAGGCTCCTCAACCAACAATTTTGGAACTTGTGCTTATAGATTATCCTACTCATTCTCTCGAGGTATCCCTTTGAAGAATATTCCCATCAAAAGAACCATTTGTTGGGTATTGATTGAGACCAGGGTTCCCATAGGTTTCCAACAAAATCTCCATTGCAGTCTAGAGATGCTAGCATTTTGAATATTCCGAAGCGAAGAAAGTCTTACCTAAAGCACAACTGAGACTTTAAAGATGAAAGGAAACGCAATAGGATGTTTGCAACCTCATACACATGCTTACCCTCGCATTCATTCATCTCATGCATGCAGATAATGTAAATAAACAAGAGATCTGCATAACAAGATTAATCAAATCAAATATGAACTAGAACAGATAAGCAAACATAGAGGTGATACAAATCCATTGAAACAACCATAAAAAAAGAGTATTCATAATTTTAAAGGGGTCCCAAATAGTTCTTTATTCTTCATTTCTTCCAATCTTGCAGTATCCTTCCACAACAAAAAGAGCATCAACTATTAGCTATTAGGGATCAACACAATTATAAATCAACCAAACAATCTTTCTAGCCTAGCCTTGAAGGTATTGTATACAATTTCACTTGCTAAAGTTGATCATGTCAAGTTATTTACAAAAGGGATAGGGATAATTTGGTCAATCAACTATGTTGTTTGACTCATTAATTGCATTTTACACCTCATGACCATTTGTAACCAACTTGTGCCTCATGCCTTTATGTATTTGTCATATCCCTAACATTGGTCCCTATGTTATGGTGTTGTACATTTATGTCAATCCCTTCTTCAACAAATATTATAAAAACAAAAAGTGGGCCAACACTACCTAAATCATTATGGTAACCACCCAGATACTTGATAAGTACATTCAATTTCTTCAAATATATACCCAATATAGTGGATTTTTTTCTGAATTCAGTGGTGTACTCTTGTACACTCTTCCCTTGATTTTGTTATAAGTAATGCCAAAGAATCCATTAGTCCTCTTCATACTCAATAGGGTATAACTAGGACTTAATGAGGGTTTTAAATACCTCCCACTTAGTTATTGGGGGATTACCCTCCAACCTAAGAATCTATGTGTGGCTTTTCCACCAAGTTTGGACATGGCCCTCTAACTTCAATTGGGAAAAATGATATATTTTTCTCTTCTACTATGTTATGAAGATTGAAATGGAATTATAACTATTTCAACCATTGATTCAACTTAAAAACATCAATATGACCTTGATAGGTTTGATACCCACTTTGAATAGGGATTGGGAAGAGGTGATGTTGGAAATTGGTCTCTCTTTCTCTAGATCCTTTTCCAACTTTTTTTCTAGCTCTTTTTCTAGGGTCTTATTTGTTTCCAAATTTCTCATCTAAGCCATATTCCAATTTGGATATACCAAACTCCCTAAAAAGTAGAAAATTTCTCTCTATATTTTTCATGAGGATCATCATGTTATGAGAGAGTTAGCAACTCATTCTTTTAGATTTGAAAATCTCTCCTCTAATTTATCTCTTGGATTATTATTGTACTCATTTTCCATGGATAGGGTTTGAGACTTCTTTCTTTAAGCCAATTTCTAGATCTTTTAATTTCCCACAAAAACCCTGCAAAAAATTTCTATGATACCAATATGATATGTAAATTGTCATGCACATTCCATTGGAATACTTCATCACAACTGATCTTACAAGTTTCTATAAATTATTTGTATGTAGTGTTTTACTTAAGATTCAAATTTAATATCACTGTCTTAGAGAAAAAAACATCGAAATAAAATAAGCTAAAAAAAATACCACAACATCCATACAATGAAAACAATATGTACCTTGGGAAACCCAATATGGGAAAACTTAACCAAAATTGTGAGGACTATTCCTTGATCATTTCTTCTGAGTTGTGAACTACAAAAATAAAGAAAAGTGAATTCGCTATGGAGTTTCCATGGATAGTATGGCCTATATGGTTGCTACATTATCTTCCACTTTCTTTATTTTGTTGCAATATCCCACTCCCTTGCTTTGGTTAACCATGGAACAATACTTAATACAATAAGAATGAAATCCATTTCTTTCCTAGCATCCCAATCTTCAACAATGCCTTGATAGTTGTCTAGGTTAGGGTTAGGGTTTTTTTCATGCCTCAACTTCCAATTAGAGTTAGGGATTTCGATCCTCTAGAATCTCTTAAAATTCCATATGTGACTAGCTCCACATGTGTGAGTAATAGGAGCTAATGTGGCATCCACTCACTACAATCATGGTGCTAAAAAACATAGGTCGAATTTCAAGATGAATAACTTCCTCATATAAGCTCTAATCATAACATATCCAACCACCTTTGTACTCTAATTGAGATGACATGATACCTAAAAAATACTCCAATTACATAATACATGCATTCTAATGTGTATTTTATGAAAACATAAGAAAACAATTCAATTTATGAAGTAGTAAATACGAATCTAAAATGTCTAATGCAATTTAAAACAAATTAAATTCACTTAAATGGAAGCAAACCACAAATTAACCAATAATGCATACACAAGTAAAAACAATAATGTTTTCTTATTAATAAACAACCAATAAGTACTTATATTTCTAAGAATTAACCACCACCCAACTACAAACGAAAAATATTCCACCCAGCCATAGGCTATATGTCACACATATGCTCTCTATCACAAATGCCACCATCAAGCTAGGGCAATGAGTCCACAAGTAAAAATTCCTATGGCTTGGCTCTAATATCTCTTAGTCAACCTAATTGCCATAATCCCCAAGACAATTTCTCACTACAATATTCCCAATCAATCAACCCTCTTCCCCCTCAACCTACATAACACCAAGAATGGGATTTCCTTTTGTGTTAAACAGTCATTTAGGCTATCCAACTTCCCTCTAGTGCTCCAATGAAAGCTAGGTAGGGGAACTCTATTGATAGGAACATATTCCTCTTTGTCTTATCCAACTATAAATTAAGTTCCTCTTTGTCTTATCCATCCCCCAAAATTTAGTCATAGTTTTTACAAAGTTTATTAGCAACAAGATACATAGCCTTCAATGTAAATAAGAAAACCAAGGGAATACTAAGCGGGAATGAAATTGCAAGCCCAAATTCATAGATGTTGGAAATATTGTTGTCATTGATGTCAAAGACAAGGGGAGACTACAAATGTCTAAGATAAAGATTGTAAGATGGAGATTGTGTAGTATACCTAGGGAGGTAATATGGGGTACCTAGGGAGGTACCCAATGGACTCTCTGATCAGTTTCTATTATTCTTGATTGGTGCGCTATCCTTGGAGAGAGGTGTGCCACCTTGTTTGGCTATTAATCCTAGGTTTTTCTTCTAGAATCATTCTTTGTCAAGGTTAAGGTGCTCGGGGGTGGCTTCGGCCTATGGTTGGTTGAAAATATAGCTATATTGTCTATGGTTAAACGAGCACATCCATTACTTCCTAACACCCTACAACACACTCGTTGTAACTTCCTCTTCTTTCTCTCACAATTGATTCACTCAGAATACACTATTCACTCTCATACACATCTGCAATATAATGCCCTCATACAAAATAGGTTGCCTTTTTTGGGTGAAAACCCTAATAAAACTTCTAACGTCAGATCTGTGACCTTATAATGAATGGTATAGATTGACTACAAAATTACAATATTTTACAAGGCAATTTTCCAAAAAAAATTCCTCGAGGGCTCTACCCCTGAACCCCTAACAAGAGGGGTCTAGGAATACCTGCATATAAATTAGGAAGATAATTAGGCTCCTAAACCAACAGTTTTGGACCTTGTTCCTATAGATTATCCTATTCATCCTCTCAGGGTCTCCCTTTGAAGAATAGTCACATCAATAGAACCATTTGTTGGTTATTGATTGACACTAGGGTTCCATAGGTTTCCAACAAAATCTCCATTGTAGTCTAGATATGCTAGCATTTTGAATCTTCCGAAGGGAATAAGGTCTTACCTAAAGCACAATCAGGACTTTAAAGATGAAAGGAAACACAATAGGATGTCTACAACCTCATACGCATGCTTACCCTAGCATTCATTCATCTAGTGCATGCAGATAATGTAAATAAACAAGAGATTTACATAACAAGCTTAATCAAAGCAAATATGAACTAGAACACATAAGAAAACATAGAGGTGATACAAATCCATTGAAACAACCATAAACAAAGAGTATTCATAATTTTAAAGGAGTCCCAAATACTTCTTTATTCATCATTTCTTCCAATCTTGCAGTATCCTTCCACAACAAAAGAGCATCAACTATTAGCTATTAGGGATCAACACAAGTAGAAATCAACCAATCAACATTTCTAGCCTAGCCTTGAAGGTATTGTATACAATTTCACATGCTAAATTTGATTATGTCAAGTTATTTACAAAATGGATAGGGATAATTTGGTCAATCCAATATGTTATTTGACTCATTAATTACATTTTGCACATCATGACCATTTGTAACCAACTTGTGCCTCATGCCCTTATCTCTTTGGCATATCCCTAACACGAGTCCCTATGTTATGGTGTTGTACATTTATATCAATCCCTTCTTCCACAAATATTATCAAAAAAAAAAGCGGGCCAACACTACCTAAATCATTATGGCAACCACCGAGATACCCAATATAGTGGCTTTTTTTTTTTCTGAATTTAGTGGTGTACTTGTGTACACTCTTCCCTTGCTTCTATTAGAAGTAATGCCAACGAATCCATTGGTCCTCTTCATACCCAATAGGGTATAAATAAGACTTAATGAGGGTTTTAAATACCTCCCACTTAGTTATTGGGGGATTACCCTCGAACCTAAGAATCTATGTGTGGCTTTTCCACCAAGTTTGGACATGGCCCTCTAACTTCAATTGGGAAAAATGATATATTTTGCTATTCTACTATGTTATGAAGACTGAAATGGAATTATAACTATTTAAACTATTTATTCAACTTAAAAAAATCAATATGACCTTGATAAGTTTGATACCCACTTTGAATGGGGATTGGGAAGAGGTGATGTTGGAAATTGGTATCTCTTTCTCTCGATCCTTTTCCAACTTTTTTTCTAGCTCTTTTTCTAGGTCTTCTTTGTTTCCAAATTTCTCATCTGAGCCATATTCCAAGTTGGATATACCAAACTCCCTAAAAATTACAAACTTTCTCTCTATATTTTTCATGAGGATCATCAAGTTATGAGAGAGTTAGAAACTCATTCTTTTAGATTTGAAAATCTCTCCTCTAATTCATCTCTTGGATTATTATTGTACTCATTTTCCATGGCTAAGGTTTGAGACTTCTTTCTTTAAGCCAATTTCCAGATCTTTCAATTTTCCAAAAAAACCCCAAAAAGAGTTTCTATGATACTGTTGGTAGCCACCAATGGTTATTGATTCTTATCACAATCAAAAGTTCTCACAAAGAGATTATATCTTTCTGCAGTTGCCATCACCTTCCATTTGTAAATATTTATGTTTCTGAGTTTCAAGGCGATGATTGGATTAAGCTTATCCTATTGATTTTTTATTATTTTCATTTTCGTTTGTTTTGTTTTAAATTCATGACTATAAGCATGAATTTAAATATAAAACTTGGACTTGGTTTCATATCTTTTACCTTAGAAATGTCGCTTTGAAGGCACCCATGGTGATTAAAACTCAATTATTATAAACTTATTGATAAATCCACTATCAAAATATTTGTAGTATTATGGGTATCGTGACTTCATTGGTTCTATAGTTAATCGATTTAATTAATTTGTGAAGTGGTTGGATGCATTAAAACGTTGGCTTAACATTTGATATGGTTTTCATAAATAGTCATATCAGCCTTCATGTAAATTGGTACAGGTGTGCTATACCTACGTTTTCATTTTACCTTGCTGGTTTGAAAAATTAATGAGATCATTCATTATGTTGGCATGTTTACAGGCAGAGTGTGCTTGTCATTGATGACAACAACAACTACGATGATGGCAGGTTTACAAACAGAGTGTACATGGAAAGAACAACAACAAACAACAAAGACACAGAAGAACAAGGTTAAGAAGATGAGAAGGAATAGCGCAGCGTTGCACGTAGAGCGCAAGTGGGTGACAGGGAAGAGGTTAATTCCATCAGAAAATATCAGGAGAGATAGCATTCCCAGAAACACAGATGAGGTCCAAGTCATCAAGTCTTGTAGAAGGATCAAAGGTCGTGGCCTTTGAAACTTAGAGATTTGATAAATCCAAAGCTCGAGAGGAAGAGCGATAGTGGTCATTGGATCACCAATCCAGAATACCCAATGGTCGTCAGATCATAGTACATACAGGAGGAGTGTACAGAGGAGGATATTAGACCTCAGCCACTGGATTGGAGCACGAAGGACTAGCATTCGTTAGATAAAGTATAACTGCGAAGAGGTTAATGGGCAAGAGCCATCCTCCAACTCCGTGAAATATGAAGTCGCGAAATGATCTCGGTCATTGAATCTAGAGGACATGTAGCAAGAGATCAACATTTCGTTGACTTGCGAGCTGGAGAAGTCAAAGTTGAGAGTTGTAGGAAATCTCGATATGCGAAGTCGCAAAATGATCTGGGTCATTGAATCCAGAGGACATGTGGCGAGAGATCATCATTTCACTGACTTGCGAGTTGGAGAAGTCAAAGGTGAGAGTTGTAGGAACTCGCGATATGCGAAGTCACGAAATGACCTGGGCCATCTGATCATCAAGGATCTGGACCGTTGATCTGATATGAAGTTAGAGTCCACAATATTGATCGCATTCATCGATCAGAGAGAGAGACCTCGACCATTGATCTAATATGAAGTCATTTCAGAGTTTCTCGTATCGAGAGTTTGGAGGAAACTCACAGAAGGAGTTTGCGATATGCAAAATCGTGAAGCTCTTTTTTTCTTGACCCTTGATCATAGCTTGTGGTCACATCATAGGAAGAGAAGTGAAGGAGATAGCGCTTCTAGGATCCATTTCAGAGTTTCGCGTATCGTGAGTTTGGAAGAAACTTACACCAGGAGGTCACGGTATGCGAAATCATGAAGCACCCTCATTCTTGGCCCCTGATCACAGCTAGTGGTCACATCAGTGGGAGAGAAGGGAAGGNGTGGTTCCAGTCTCCATTTTGGAATTTTGCGAGTTAGGAAAACCAAGGTGACTCGCAGTCGATCACACGAATTGTTAAACCGTGTAATGACTATTGGTTAGGCATACGATCACCATCGATGGTCATGTGAAAGGAAGGGGCCTAGCCAGAAAATCTAAATGTCCACTGTGTAGTTTTCTCAAGAAAGGAAAAAGAGCTAAAGGGATGAGCACATGAAGGTTCTCTCAATAACTGCTTAAGACGAACCAATTGTAACTGTAGAAAACCACGGATGGTTTCAGCAAGAGAATTCGAAGAGATTGCAAGGTGATTTTCAAAGGAGTTGAGGAGTCTCAAGGTATTTGACAGTGGTATGAAGACTCATTATAGAGATGATTGATAGATGGAAAAGGGTCGAAGAGGATAGCTTCCAGAGAATCAAAGAGTCTCGGCATAATGACGATGGATGAAGAACAGTCTCAGTGTAATCGCCAGAGAGGACGAAGAGTTAGGTGTATGATCTGAAAGAGGACCGGGCATGATAAATATACACAAAACATAGAAGAGGAGGTCTCTTCTGTAGAGATTTATTCATGCGGGTAAAAGTAGGTTGTGTACAACTATTGAATCGCACAGAAGAAGCATAGCGCATAGAACATAAATTCATATTTAAGAGAGGAATAAAAATTCGAGGTGTGCATGCAGAGACAGAGCAGAAGAACATAATCTTATGAAGATGTGAGGACGAGGAAACTGAAGCAGGAAGATCAGAGCAGTGTATCAGAACATTGATGAGACTGGTAATCCATTGACAAAAGGGTTCAAGAGAGGAACAATTGACAACAATATGTATATCAAAACAGAGGGTAATGATTTGCTCATTGTGTTGGTCTATGTAGATGACATCATCTTCGGTAGTAATAATTCTTCACTGGTAAAATGGTTTGCTTCTACCATGTAGTCTGAATTTGAAATTTCTATGATAGGGGAACTGTCATTTTTTCTTGGCCTACAAATTACTCAGAAGTCTGAAGGAATATTTCTTTCTCAAGAAAAATATCTAAGAGAAATGTTGAAAAGGTTTCAAATGGAATATTCTAAACCTATGAGAACATCTATGGTCACTAGATGTAAGTTAAGAAAGGATGATGACTCACCTGATGTTGATCAGAGTTCATATAGGTCTATGATAGGCAACCTATTGTACATCACAACATCTCGTCCAGACATAATGCATGTTGTTGGATTGGTAGGAAGGTATCAAGCCACACCTAAACAAAGTCATTTGTGAACTGTCAAAATAATATTTAGATACTTTAAAGGAACAATGGACTATGGCTATGGTATCCTAGGAATCAGAATGTTCAACTATCAGCCTATTCAGATGTTGATTGGGCTAACTGCGTGGATGAAAGGAAAATCACGAGTGGAGGTGCATTCTTCTTAGGAGATTCCCTTGTATCATGGTTGAGCAGGAAGCAAGGTTCTATTTCCTTATCAACTACAGAAGATGAATACATTGTAGCTCCCACTTACTGTACCCAAGTATTGTGGATTATTCAGACACTTGCAGACTTGGAGGTAAAATATACTGCACCGATCCCAATTCATTGTGATAATACCAGTGCAATTAGTGTGTCAAAGAATCTTGTCTTTCACTCCAAGACCAAGCATATACCCATCAAGTATCACTTCTTGAGAGAAAAAGTAACCAAATATGTGGTTTATGTGCATTATATTCCATCCAAAGATCATATTATTAATATTTTCACTAAACCACTTGCACAATCTCAGTTTGAGTATCTACGCCAGAAGTTGGGCATGACCCCATTATCAACTTAAGAGAGTCCATTATGTAAGGGGGAGTATGTGTTGGTTGAATATATGATACCTTCGAAAAATACTGCAACAAATCAGGGGGAGCATGTTTTCTTTGGCATTGATGTCAAAGGGGGAGAAAAGGTGTGGATGCTACAGTTGGAGGTCTAAGCAGAATAGTGCACCCATTCAAGGTTGCCATCAATGCCAAAGGGGGAGATTGTTGGCATGTTTACAAGCAGAGTGTGTTTTTCATTGATGGCAAGAACAACAACGATGATGGAAGGTTTACAAACACAGTGTACATGTCAAGAACAACAACCAACAACAAAGACACAAAAGAACAAGCAGTGAAGACACAGAAGGAATAGCGCAGCATTGCATGCAAAGCGCAAGTGGGTGCCAAGGCTGAGGTGAATTCCATTACAAAATCTCAGGAGAGATAGCATTCCCAGAAACACAGACGAGGTCCAAGTCATCAAGGCACGCAAAAGGATCAAAGTTCATGGCCTTTGACACTTAGAGATTTGAGAAATCCAAAGATCAGGAGGAGGAGCGACAGTGGTTGTTGGATCACCAATATAGAATACCCGATGTCTGTCATATCAGAGTATAGACAAGAGGAGTGCACAGAGGAGGATATTAGACCTCAGCCATAGGATTGGAGTGTGAAGGACTAGCATCCGTTAGATCCAGTATAACTGTGAAGAGGATAATGGGAAAGAGCCATCCTCTAACTCCGCGAAATATGAAGTCGCGAAATGATCTGGGTCATTGGATCCAGAGGACACGTGGCGAGAGATCAACATTTGCCTTACTCGCGAGTTGGAGAAGTCAAAGGTGATATTTGTAGTAAATTGCGATATGCGAAGTCGCAAAATGATCTGGTTCGTTGGATCCAGAGGACACGTGGCGAGAGACCAGCATTTTGCTGACTCGCGAGCTGGAGAAGTCAAAGGTGATAGTTGTAGGAACTCACGATATGAAAAGTCACGAAATGATCTGGGTCGTCTGATCACCAAGGATCTAGACCATTGATCCGATATGATGTCAGAGTCCATGATATTGATTGTAGTCGTCGATCAGAAAGAGAGACCTCGACCGTTGATCTGGTATGAAGTTATTTCAGAGTTTCGCGTATTAGGAGTTTGGAGGCAACTCACAGCAAGAGTTAATGATATGAGAAATCACGAAGCACTTTTTTTCTTGACCCCTGATCATAGCTTGTGGTCACATCATAGGAAGAGAAGTGAAGGAGCTAGCACTACTAGGCTCCATTTTGGAGTTTCGCGTATTGTGAGGTTGGAAGCAACTTACAGCAGGAGGTCGCGATATGAGAAATCACGAAGCACCCTCGTGCTTGGCCCCTAATCATAGCTATTGGTCACATCAGCGGGAGAGAAGGGAAGGAGCTAGTAGTGCCAGGCTCCATTTCAGAGTTTCGCGAGTCGGGAAAACCAAGGTGACTTACAGTTGATCACCAGAATTGTGAAATCATGAAATGACTATTGGTTAGGTATGCGGTCATCGCCGATGGTCACATGAAAGGAAGGGGCTTGGCTAGAAAAGATAAATGCCCACTGTGTAGTTTTCGCAGGAAAGGAAAAAGTGTCAAAGGGATGTGCGCACGAAGGTTCTCTCAGTAACTCCTAAATACGAAATGATTGTAACTGCAGAAAACCACTGATGGTTTCAGCCAGAGAATTTGAAGAGGCTGCAAGGTGATTGTCAGAGGAGATGAAGAGTCTCGAGGTATCTGACAGTGGTATGAAGAATCATCATAGACACGATTGACATATGGAAAAGGGTCGAAGACGGTAGCTACCAGAGAAGCCAAAGAGTCTTGGCATAATGGCCATGGATGAAGAACAAACTCAGTGTAATTTCCAGAGGGGACAAAGAGTTAGGTGTATTATATAGCAGAGGACTGGGCATGATAAATATATGCAGAACAAAGAAGAGGAGGTCGCTTCTATAGAGAGTTATTCATGCGATTAAAAGCAGGTTGTGTACCATTGTTGAATCACACAGAAGAAGCATAGCACATAGAAAAAAAATGCATATCTAAGAGAGGAAGAAAACGTCGAGGTGTGCATGCAGAGACAGAGCATAAGAACAAAAATATTATGAAGATGCGAGGAGGAGGACACTGAAGAAAGTAGAGCAGAGTAGTGTATCAGAACAGTGATGAGACTAGTAAGCCATTGATGAATATTGTATCACTGTAATAGATTCAAGCAAGCAAAGATTTATATTTTAGGGTGGTTGGGAGGTTCTAGGGAGAATTGTTGTCCTCAGAGTTTCAAGTGGGTGCTTAAACACAGGCAGTTGTAGCTTCCATCTGGTTGTAGCCAAGAAAACCAGGGTGGCAAGGTGGTGCAAGGGAGATCTATTGTTTCCTATTATACAGGTTGGTGTTGGAACACTTAGGTAGTTGGTGCTAGAGAAACCAGGGAGTTGGTGCTTCCTTCTAGTAGGTGCTAGGGAAAACAGAGAGTTGGTGCTCTCAGCAAGTTGCAGCTTGCAAAACAGAGGTTGCAGCCTCAAAAGGAGTTGGATCTCACAAGTATGATAATGTAAATAAAATAAAGATTACTTATCATATCAAGAAGAAGAGGTTTTTCCCTTTATGGGTTTCCTCAGGAAATATTTGTCTCTGTATATTTCATGTGT
>SNQJ01S0139784.1:7414-25168 GCA_010110895.2 Picea sitchensis | reverse complement strand
TATCCTGAAACCATTTTATCCATAACATCCTTTGT
Organism: Picea sitchensis; assembly: GCA_010110895.2. NCBI lineage: Eukaryota > Viridiplantae > Streptophyta > Pinopsida > Pinales > Pinaceae > Picea > Picea sitchensis. The sequence continues at coordinate 25,133 of SNQJ01S0139784.1, read as the reverse complement.
CCCTTATGAAAAGTTTACAACTTTTCCTTGAAATTGCAACCAAACATCCATATGCCTCCAAGTTGTAAGGAACCCCTCATATTTTTTGATCTACCTCATACTTGAGAGAATACTCACTAATTTTTACTGTAAACTAGAAAATGATTGCTTGAGATTGTAAATCTTAACATTGAACATTATAATGGTTTATAACCACTTACATTGACCTCATAATTCTCCCATAATTCATTAAAATATTAAATAATGTAATGTAGACTAAGCAATCTTCTCGTGAATCAACAATTACAAAGAATTCATATCCTTATAGGTGAAAGTATCCTTACATTTGTAATTATATTCTTGTGACCTCTCCTTATGCCACACATGATAGATTCTTAACACAACATAATCAAAATTAACTATGAATGATTTAATAGTGTAGGACTTCACACCAAATTAATATAATGGGGTTCTGATATAGGGCCCATGAAAATTCCAACTACATTTTCATTCTTTGAAGTAGTAAATGCATTTTCTAGTAAGGAATAAATTCATGCTTGTACGTTGTGTTTGGGATTTCATAAGATATTTTTTGCAAAGAAATTAATTTTTATGTGTGCTTAGATCACACTCATTGTCCATATTTTCTTCTTAAAACTACTTTTAGTGAATATACAATGACACTATGCTTGTAGAAATTAAGATATGAACCCCTTTGACAACATGTTTCAGTTCAAGGTGTAAAGTGGAGATGTTTTAGCTCTAGTGGATGCCCTAAATAGTTCTCTCGGAAACATAAACATTTCAAAGGACAACATCCAAAGTGGCATAATTATCTTGGATATATCTCCTTGGGAATATGACAATGATACAATATGTTGTTTGGGTGATTAAGAGTAGAGTATTTTTATACTACACACTTTGTCGATAATCATGAAGACACACAAAAAAATCATTTCATTCACCAAGTAAATCCACTTTATCGCACTTCATGTGGGTTGGATCAATATTCATGAGGTCCATATTTGAAATAAGATTCTATCCAAAAATCACATATCCTGAGAAGATAGTAAAAAATAAGGTGTGATGCAGTTGGTATTTCTCTAGGTAATTTGAAATCTCATAATGCTCAATGTTTATCTAATTTTTCTCATTTACCACATTGAGATATTTTTCATTTATTGCATTATCCTTTTCCTCCTTACTAAGTGGAGATTTCACTCCTAGTAATTCTTCATTGATATATATGGTTCTCTTATTACCTATATAGTGTTGGGTCAAATATCTACTACTTATTTTCCTATGACACCAACATGCTATGGCATCAACATGTCAATCCCACCAAATATGGATCTTTGTGACACATGACTTGACTACATATGGTTGATGTAGGCGTTAATCTCTTAGGGCAAAAAATAAACCACATAAGTTGTGATATGGGCCTTGAAATCCTACTATATAGTTGTCCATCAGAATCACTAGGGTTTATTTACCTTATATCACTAGCCTATGAAATGTACCCTAGGACCAATGAAATCTTATAATTTCTCTTATGATCTGAAGCTATAAACACAATATGTCTTTTATATGGGTTTGAGTAGTCAACTATTGTTTAAGTTTTACTTATACAACTAGCAATTATGATTCTTCTTTATTTTTATAATCATTTAGCACATTAGCTGCATAAATAACACCACTGAAAGAGTGGCAATCACAGAAAAAATAGAGACACACAAATTATCTTGGGAAACCCTCATGGAGAATAAAACCCAACAAAAACTTCCTCAATTTAGATAGACCAAAAACCAAACAGAATATCATCCTCTACTCCTTCACTAGGAAGAGTAGCGCACCACTTAACCAATAGATACCAAGAGATAGACCAAAACCATCCTTGATGCCACCCCCAGTTGCAACAACTACTCCTCCAAGACTGCACACTTTTTCCTCTTGTTGCAGAGCACATGAGTGAGTGTGCAAATGAGGTGCTAGCCTCCTTTATAAATAGTAGTTTGGCCTCCCTAAATTAGGTTTGGGCTCTTTCGGTTTTGTTGGTTGGGCGCTCCTCTTGCCAACACGGCTTGCCTTTGGGCACTCCTCTTGCGAAATTTATGCAACTTTATGCAACATGAAACTTATGCAACAATGCAACTTATGAAACTATGCAACTATATGCAAGTTTATGCAACTATGGAACTTATGCAAATTATGCAGCCATGCAAGTTATGAAACTATTCAACTTTATGAAACTATAGAACTTTATGCAACATGCAACTATGCAACTTATGCAACTTTATGCAACTATGAAACTTATGCAACTTATGCGACTTTATGCAACAATGCAACTTTATGCAACATGCAACTTATGAAACTTTATGCAACTTTATGAAACATGCAACTTATGCAACTTTATGGAACTTATGCAACTTTATGCAACATGCAACTTATGTAATAATGCAACTTATGAAACTATGCAACTATATGCAAGTTTATGCAAGTTATGCAACTGTGCAAGTTATGAAACTATGCAAGTTATGCAACTTTGTGCAACTACAAAACTTTATGCAACATGCAACATGCAACTATGCAACTTATGCAACTCTATTCAACTATGCAACTTATGCAACTTTATGCAAATTTATGCAGCATGCAACTTTATGAAAATTTATGCAACTTTATACAACATGCAACTTTATGCAATTCCACAAGAGGATGTGTGAATGACCTCCTTCTACTAGGACCAATTGGTTCCTGGCATGGAAACAATTTTCTTATGTTGCACATGCTTATCAACACTCTATCAATGCAACAACTTCACTTGAAGGACCTCCTTAGTGTGCAATCATAGCACCTTGTTTCACCCAAAATAGTTGACAAATCCATCACCCTATCTACATCAATTCCCAAGCCTAATGTTGGGACTTTAATGCCTCTTTCTATCCTAACGAATTTCATACACCTCTAATGTTGGGACTTTAATGCCATTCTATAAAAGATAAGACTTACACCCCGAAGCATACCAAGATAACAATAATGGGATTCCAAGTATGATATGAATCAAGTAAACAAGGACCCCAATAAGTTTGTTACATACAATAGAATCAAGTATATTCTCCATGCAAAACATGGGTTCCCTAAATATTTTCTCGCTAACTTATCTTCTCATTTTTTTGAGTGTTGGTACCACAAAATTATATTCGCATGATAACTTATCTTCTTGTATTAATGAGTGTAGGTACCACCAAATAGGTATCTGTCATATCTATCTTCCTCAAGTGATGATCAAGATATACTAAGAGAGGTTGAAAGTGAGACGTGTTGTACTAGATCTACTGGTTCTAGATCAACTAGATCTGAAAAGGTAAGGAAAATATTTCGTATACACATGAAATTTTTTATTGCCAATGGAGGATCATGTAATTATGACTCTGAGAGCACAGGTGACATTGAGTTTCCCTCGATATATAAACATATAGTGCAACGATGGGCACCTAAGGAGCTACCTGGAGTGGACACAAATTTCTTCATCAATGGGAGGATGTATCACATTGCTCCTTCGTCCTTACATGGATTGGGATTATTTTCCATGGATGACATAAAGTTAGGTTATGGAACTATAACTGAATTGATGGAGTATGTCAGACCATTATACAAATACAATCACTGGTTGATGTTGGTCTGATATACGCGAAGTATGAGGAGATACGAAGTTGCCGCAAATTATATACTAGTAGATAACAATAAAAATAAAGGGGCAAATATGTATATTGATGGAAGGCCAAAATCTTCTGGAAACATTGCGGGCTTTATAAATAGTACACGACTAGTGGCAACAACTAAGAAACCAAATTGCATATTTGAGGGATGCAAAGGAAATCATGTATTTGTATGTGCAACAAAAACAATAGTTCCAGGTGAAGAGTTGTTGATCGATTACAACTTAAATCAAATAGATGAAGGGGGTGAGACTATGGGGGTAAATATCTTGCATACCATTCAACTCAACCTTTGATCAATCATTGCTGTAATTTATTGCTGCAATATTTCAATTTTTTACTGCATATATTTCATTTTCCATTATTTGTTTTCTGATATTATTGCAATATTTCATTTTTTTAATGTTACAATTACTTTCATAACTCTTGTTGATTAATTTATTGTGTCAACATCTGTCCAGGGTGACCGTGAGAAATCACACGCTACATCTTTCTAGGGTGACTGTGGAAATGCACCCGCTATGCCTCAACAAATAAATGTTAAATATAGTAAAAACTTATGACTACAACAACTAAATTTCTGAAATTTCATTATTTTTTTATGATATTACTACAATATTTCATTTTTTTAATGTTACAGGTGAATTGCATAACTTTTGTTGATTGATTTATTGTGTCAACTTCTATCCAGGGTGATCGTTGAATATCACCTGCTACATCTATCCAAGGTGACCATGGAGATGCACCTGCTGTGCCTCAACAAGTAAATGTTAAATATAGTAACAACTTATGACTACAACAACTAAATTTATGAAATTTCATTATTTATTTTCTGATATTACTACAATATTTCATTTTTTTAATGTTAAAGGTGAATTTCATAACTTTTGTTGATTGATTTCTTGTGTCAAATTCTGTCCAGGGTGACCATGGAAAATCACCCGCTACATCTATCTAGGGTGACTGTGGAAATGCACCCATTGTGCCTCGACAAGTAAATGTTAAATATAGTAACAACTTATTACTACAACAATTGAATTTTTAAAATTTCATTATTTATTTTATGATATTACTACAATATTTCATTTTCTTAATGTTATAGGTGAATTTCATAACTTTTGTTAATTGATTTATTTTATCAACTTCTGTCTAGGGTGACCGTGGAAAATCATCCGCTACATCTATCCAAGGTGACTGTGGAAATGCACACGCTGTGCCTCAGCAGGTAAATGTTAAATATAGTAACAACTTATGACTACAACAACTAAATTTCTGAAATTTCATTATTTATTTTTTGATATTACTGCAATATTTCATTTTTTTATTGTTACAGGTGAATTTCATAACTTTTGTTGATTGATTTATTGTGTCAACTTCTATCCAGGGTGACTGAGGAAAATCACCTGCTACATTTGTCTAGGGTGACCGTGGAAATGCACCCGCTGTGCCTCAACAGGTAAATGTTAAATATAGTAATAACTTATGACTACAATAACTAAATTTCTCAAATGTTAAAGTTCATCTCATTAATTTTATTCATCAATGTATTGTGGCATGGTCAATGTGGGAAGGCACCCACTGTGGATCTTGATGAGGAAGAAATTTTTTTTCCACTAACCCAATAGAAACTGTTGCAAAGGCCTTGAATAAGGAAAACATATAATATCTAGGTTTGTTTCGCAAAAGATCCCTAACATAGGAGGACATGGAAAGAATTGTAGAGCTACAAAATCTAATAACTAATTTTGGGGTATGTTGCATCTTCACATATTTTTATTAGCTATGACAATTTCATATCCATTTTTTTATTTTATATTTTCTATATGATCTGATAAAGTAAATTTTTCCATTTGTAGGAGTTTTTAAACCCCGTGCCCCGGGAACCTGCCGATCCTGCAACTGCTATAGGTAGCAGTGATGGTCCAATGCAACAAAAAAGTCGACATATCAAAGCACACGTGAGGAATTTTGACACTTTTGAGGTTCCCCTCGAATCCATTGATGAGCAAAATGATGTTGATCGGCATGACACGCCAGAGCATGATGAGCCGAAGCCTGGGACTCCACATGACTCCGGAGAGGAACATACTATAGATGGAGAGGAAGCTATTATGCATGGAGCAGAATGAATTAAAAGCACCAAATCACTAGATATCACCTTTCTGGTGGATGATGCATGTGTTCTGATCAAGATTCATAAGATTGTAGGTATTTGTTAATTAATTGATTCATTTTTATCATGAAATTGAAATGGACATTTGTTGAGATTATTATAAATTAATGGATAACACGTTTCTGCATGAAACAATGTTTTCTATAAAAACTTGAATGACAAAGCCTTGGAGCTGTTTGGCTCCACCATTCGCACACGATGTAATGGCCAAGATAGTAAAAAGAAAGATGAATTGATAGACCACATGGTAAACTTGTTCCGCAATACATTCAACAAGAAAGTGGTTATAAATTTAGTCGACGATAATTTAAAATATACTAAGGCCCAATATGGGGAGAAATTGCAATTAGACCTCAAGCATGAGCACCCTCCCATGGTTCCAGAGAAAGAGTGGAAGGCCCTGATAGAGGATGCAAAGGAGAACTTGTTTAAAAAACAAAGAATACATCTATGAGCTGGTCAAGCAAGGTACAACACATATCATATTATTAGTGAAATATGATCATTTATGTTTTTCTTTCTTGTTTTAAGTAACAATTCTGATATCTATTTTTTTTCAAAAATTCCATAAATAGGCTACCTGACACCTCCAAAGCAACCAAGGCTAGAATGGAAAAGAACGAGCAACATAAACTAGGCTAGGGTGGCTATGGAAAACTAAAATCCTGAATCATAAGAATTAAATGATTAACCGTGGTTAATATTTATTTAACGGTAGCGAACAAATTTTTTTTTTTGTTATTGGTAATTTTAATGGTGTTATGCATTGTAGTTAAATATGTTCGACACTGCTGCCACTGAGGAGGACCTAAATATTGGTTACAAGTGCGTTTTTAAAAGTGTGATTGAATATAGGAGAAGATTGGGGTAGACTCCAATCTCCCCATCCACACAGGTAAATAAAATGAATAAGGAAACTGCAATATCATGCTTGTAAAGTCTATTCATATTTTATTATATCACCCTTAACTAAGTATTTATGTTTGTTTTCAAGCAACAGTGCAATTGAATTAGTGAATCTAGTGGTATTCAACAGACACCACGTCATACAAGGGTGGACATGTCCAATGATAGTGGGGAGCAAAGTCCCCATTCCGGTATGTATGCTTCAAAATTATAAATATTTACTGTGAATGTAGATATTTATTTTTTAACTTATACTTACATATTATCTTCTTTAAATGGAAGAGAATGTAGCTTAGGAGGGTGAATTGCAAGAGGAACCAAGTGGACAAGAAATTAACGCACCAATTGTCACAACTACATAGACAGGTAAAGAGAAATATTGTAATGTTAATCAAAATAATGAATTAGTTGTTTCAATTATATTTCAACATATCGATATGATCATTTTCGTTGTTGCAGTTCATGCCCCTGCACAGATGCCTCAACGCCCTTCTCAGTGATGTACCAAAAGTATGGTACACGAGTGCATGGAAACACAAACAATAGAAGGACATGGCATAAGAAATACAATGTCAAAGGATGATTATGATACCCCAATCGTCAATTTTTTTAATGTAAAAAAACATAAATCACAAAAAAATAGATGTATAAATTCATGACTTGTATTTGGATGTTTATTGATGTTGCTAGTAAGAAACATTGTTTATATGTATTACAACATTATGCTTCAATGTTTATATGTTCATATGTTTTGATGACTATCCTAGTTATGCATGAATGTCTATATGTTTTCTATATAAATAAAATCATTTGTTGGTTATGGGGAATTGAGAGCGATGTGGGGGGGGGACGAGCCATATGAGCTTCCACCTTCACGTGGTTGGTCCCGTTCAATAGAGAATAACCTAATCTCCAAACAAATATAATCTCATTAAGGTATGGAACCACTTAAGTTTTTTCTAGAGTATTTTACATAACTAAATGCCTGTTTATTTGCTTATATATTATTTACTCATATAAAGAATTTGTCTTTTATGATTCATGCAGGTCTTGGTGATGGAAATGCATCTCGTGGAAAACTCTTATCAATTTGCTTTATGATTCATATGCAGGTCTTGGTGATGGAAATGCATCTGTGGACAACTCTTATCAATTTAAAGGGCTAATGGATCTAGCAAAAGGAAAATGATAAGGTAAGTATTTTGACGTGTTTTTTAAAGTAGGCTTTATACTATAAAAGTTCACAATCCTCTAGAAAGGATAGAATTGCATTTTTGGTAGACAAGCATCAATTGTTTTAACAAACTATGAATCATAGACTGTGGGAAAAACCTTTTTTTGTATTCTTACATTGACCAATACAACTATAACAATTTTTTAGTACTAAATCTTAACCACACACACACACACACACACAAACATATGGACCCTAAGTAAACAAATGAGAGAAGAGAAAGGGAGAATATGTGCTGATAGGAGTGAATGAAAATAATAATATGAATAATGGAGTGGGGAGTGCACTCTATCCTAGTTGAATGATCCTTGCATCCAACATGTCTCGTGCCATACTTTCAATCTCTCTCATTTTATCATAAGCGTATCTATAGGGCCTTATGTTGGTAGAGATACTACATGGTGTAAGTTTAATTGCATGTTCAGAGATCTCATGAAAAAAGAAACCTTGTGGGAATTTCCTGAAACACCATGTCATGCTTATTGAAGTTATGTTTATCTCTAAAGGAAAATTTCCTACTTTAATTGTGACTTCTTCCTTTCTCCTGAAGTGGTCAACGACAGGTTGACCACAGTCTAGATTCGACAGTCAGGAACGTTCATGTAGGGTCCTCATATCTACGGTCCTGTCACTTCGCAAGTTCATTGTTTGGAGGTTCCACTCGCTTACCACCCCTTTTCTCTTGAAGTGGTCAACGTCAAACTGACCACAACATGGATACATAGGCCAGGAAGGATCCTGAAGCACCCCTAGATCTATGGTTTGTGTTAATTTGCAGCTTCAACATTCAAGGGTTTTGGCGTCATGACAACACTATTCTCCAGAAATAGGACTTTGCCGAAGTGTTGTACGTGAGTCCCTCCATTGGTTGATCGGACGGTTAAGAGGGGTTCTCAATGGACTTCCGAGATCCATGGTTCATGCTAATTTGCAAATTCAACATTGTAGGATTTGGTTTCATGACATCCTTGTTCTCCCAAAATGGTCAAAGCCGAAATGACCGCGGTGCAGATCCAACAGTTAGGGAAGATCTTGAGAACCCCCAAATCTATGGCTCACATGGCTTCGAGACCGGTAAGTGGATTAGGATTTATTGGTGGGGCAGGTCCATTTACCATGGTTAGGGAAACTGCTAGATGTCGGTCAACCTCGTGGATAACTGTAACAAAAAGTTTTCTTCGGTTGGCTTGAAAGTGGTAAGGCCATAACGCCCTGGAGCTTAGAACTCTCGAAGTTTCGAAGACAGAAAATCTTATCTCCTTTCGGGCCTGGCATGGGGTTCCCAGACCTTGGTCATATGAAATCTTGGAAAATACTTGAGGTTTCATTCTCAACACTTAACCGTGATTTTATCAGAACCATGGACATGAGCCCTCGGTCAAACATGTGAAGGGTTTGAAGGAGGCACCCTCCTTCCATAGAGTTCGAACTTAGTGACTAACAAAGTATGCCCCAAATCCTATATTACGAAATCCTATATTACGAAATCATATTGGACTGAAAACATTTCCAACAACTTCTTGTACCCATAATGAGTTTGTTTCCTAGTTCTCCCTCGAACGAGAGAGATGCAAGTGCTCTTCTCTCTTTTTGGAGATTGGTCTTTCGACTCCTCTCTCTCTTGCGCACAAATATGAATCTACCCATATAATCCTTTCCTTTATTGCCTTCATCAGAAATATTGTGTGGGTATGAATTCCCATCTCATGGTTAGGTTTGAAATCCTTGCAGATGGGTACTCTGGACCATCTCCTCATTAACTATTAAGGAGGGATTTTCCAGCTACCATCCTGACTGGTAATTCATTTCTGGGTCAGAGGATTGTTCTGGGTCTAAGCAATTAAATCTAGTAAGGTACTGGTTTGGTGGGGGTCATATCAACTATTTCTTGTTCCCCTCACCATCTCTCTCATAACATCACGATCTATCTTGGCAAACCCCCCCCCCCCTTTCAATAGTTATGCAACACTATCCATTTTTAATTAATAACAAAATTACATACATTTCCTTTTATAATGAAAACGCTCATCAAATCTAACATTCACACATATTCAGTCCGCCACAGTCTTTTCACAAGTTATAGTTATATTTACAATATGGGGGAAACAAGGGTATTACAACCAGTTATGCACCTTGAGTTTCAAAGAAATTGAATGTATTCAAATAGATTCGATTTTGTGAATCTATCTTATTTCTAGGAAAACTTCTATGGTACTTGGTACATGGGAGGATTTCACCATGTTCTTCGTTATGCGGGGACAATATGCAAATACCCCCAGTATGCCTTGGAAAATTCCTCTACACAAGGTATGTCTATCATATTTCCCAATAATAGTTAGGAAATATTGCATTTTGGTGTTTTCTAAGCATTCTAAGTGTCCCGTGGTATGCTCTTGAAAAAACATTTAAGTGGCACAATGAAGGATCCTTGGATATCATTTATTGGTTTTTGAAATTATGAAAACCATTAGCACATGAAAAACATGAAGGTGTTTGTGTTGGGCATTAAATAGTTTTAAATTAGCAACAAAACTCACATATTTTCAAGAAAATCTACTTTAATACTCTAAAATATATAGATAGAATTGTATTCATGAACTAAAAATCTTGGAAATATTGTTACAAATCAATGTTAGGAAAATGTGTCATATTGTACAAATGTTTATATGGAAATGATTATGAGAGTTCAGTGTAATGTCCATATGTGTGTGCAAGGTATACTCTTGAATGTATGCCTACTAATTGAACATATTGGATGATGCATTGCATCCATATTCCATATCTCTTACATCCATATCAGTTCTAGGTTGGAGAGTGGCAATGATGATGATTTGTTTTTCATAGTCCACAAAAAGAAGAAGTATTAGGATTATTGGGCCTTAAAAAATGGAGAAATCATAATTTCTCCTCATATAGTGTTTATAACATTCTCTCATAACTTTTACATTAGAGAGCACATCAATTGAATCATTAGCTTGTTCATCAATTGACTTTGGGGTGTGATGAACTGACTTTGATATTCAAGCAACAAATTCTATTCTAGAATCTTATAATTCAATGAGTTGATCCATGGATTTCATGTAGGACTAAAAAATTGAATTGAGAATTGACATTTGAGTTAAAAGTCTCCCAAAATACATATGAGAGTGACACATAGACAAAGGGTCCAAAGTGTTCAAGGATCAAAATAAATTGAAAGAGAGGATTTAAGTTCCTCCCAAAATTGTTGAGGGTGTGACACATGTCCACCTCATGCCATTGTTCAATATTCAAATAAAAAAATTGAAATAAAACTTTGAATGCCTTCCAAAATCCTTATAGAAGTGACACTTGTTGATTGTATCTCTTACTCTAATGCTTGGAAAGGAAGAAGTAGTTAATCAATTTTGGCTCACAAAATTAATAGTGCTTGGCCACTTGGATTCCACTATTATGTTCCAAATATCTAATTCTTCAAAGACTCCAAGCATTGTAACCATATATTCTTGATCCAACATCTCATATGTAAAGACAGTGCAAGATAGAGCTACTAATTCAGTGTATTGTCTTGAAAATTAGGTCTATGTCATTCAATGTTGTCCCACAATGTCTCCAAAAGTCCCTTGAGCAAGGAGCACATGTTATTGACCTCTTTCTACTGGTGATAAAGTTCGAAAATAATTGAATATCTAATTAACTTAATTTGTAGATTGATGTTTTTTTTGTTGAGTTTCAACAAGTAATGAAAATTATCAAAAATAATGATAGTATTCATGTCCAAAAATATATTATGGCTCTACAACATCGGATAATTAAATCATAAGTGCCATATGCCTTTGAATTAAGTCATAAGTTCTATATGGCTTCTCACACTTTCCTAGGTCTATTGGCTTCACACTTCCCTAAGTCTATCTCGCTTCAAGTTTCCTTCACTTTACATTGTTTATAGTATGTTGTAACATATGTTTTAGGAAAGACAAGCATTGATGACCTTACAGTGACACATTGTATCCATCCATATTTGCAAGGAACATGACTTGAGAGACTTCTAATTGTGCTTCAACTTAACAAATCAACCATTCACATGTCATTGTGTGTCACCAGATAGAAGTATTGTGCTACCTCATCAAGCTTTCTCAAACTAGCTATATTCAAGTTGCATGACCAAATTTTCCACGGTTCTTCGAATGGATGGCGAGAGCGTTGGTAGGTGTGAGAATTTGGAGTTGATATGATTCCACACCCACTTCAAAATCTACATGGAAAATTTGAATGAATGGTGAGAACGTTGGTAGGTGTGAGAATTTGGAGTTGAGATTCTCCCACACCCACTTCAAAATCGACATGGAAAATTGGGCGTTGTCTAATTGTTCTATGCAATGTTTTTTTTGGCCAGAATCCGACAACATAAATCTTCACAAAATCAATATTTTTTGTTGTTTAAAGTCAATTTCTGAATACATAAATGAAAAAACTTAATGATGCTCTCATTGATTCTCCAATGATAGTTAAATATACAAAACTTGCTAATATTCTTGAGATTTCCTATTTAATGTTGGAAAAGAAGATAGAAGATGCCCTAATATAGGACCGTGTTTCAAAATCATAACCACGATTTCCTTATCCACACAAAAGGATGTGATGAGAGATTTCTTAGAAAGCAGGGGAAAACTATCAATTTTTTTTTAAACCTACAGAAGGCATGACAATAGCAACGATAAGATCGTCGTAAGTATGGCATTTGCATCGCAAGGTATTTATAGGTGTTTTTTCTTTGCCACGCTTATTCGTCTCTATTGCGATGATCTTTCGTCGCTACTTGCCACACTTTAACCTTTGCAAGTATGACATTTGCGTCGCAAGCTATTGATAGGTGTTTTTCTTGGCCATGCTTGTGCGTCACTACTTGCCACACTTTAATCGTCGCAAGTATGGCATCTGCATCACAAGCCAATGGTGGGGTTTTTATTCCGGCACACTATTCGTCGCTATTTCCACACTTTTTTGTTGATATTGCGATGATCTTTCCATCAAAAAAAAGTATGCCTCTTTTTAAAATGGTGACACGTGGCGGTCTTATTTTGTCGTTGTTTCCATGAAAAATTAATACGTGGATATAAGGACAAAAAAAGTACCACAAAAAAAATGGTTTGCCTTCGTGGAAAGTGCGATGGATATGTGTGGCAATAGCAACGAAAAACCGTGGCAAATTTGGTCATATGTAGTAGTGACCCTAGTCGTGCTCTTGTAGGTTAAAGTTCTAGGGTTTGTAGTGAACTACCCTAGTCTTTATCTTATAGGTTAAAGTCCTAAGGTTCGTAGTGGACTACTTTAGGGTTTTGACTAAAATCCATTTTGATCTCTTGCTAAAGGCCTTTACAAGACATAGGATGAACTATTAGGGTTTGTAGTGGACTAACTTGAGTTTCTCTTGTAAAGGGTTAATACCTAGGGTTTGTAGTGGAATACCCTAGGGTTTAATTATTGAGTCTTTTCTTGCATTTGATCTCCATAGAATTTGCATATTTGACTCCATATTCCCAAGGAATCTAGACAACACTAGTCTTTTCTCTTTCAAAGTGACCTTAAAACCCAAATTTATTTCCTCTTGACATCTTGTGGTAGATTTAGGTCTTATTTCATTTTCTTGTCATTTCTTAACTACTTGTAGCCTAATGTCTAGGGTTTTGTTGCATTATTTACTTCAAAGCATCCCTTTATTGCATCATTGTTGTGGTTTTCAACCATCTAGGGCTTGATGTCTTGCATGTTTTGAAGTTGTTTCATGCTGTTTTATGTTTCCACAAGTATTGGTTACCTAATGTGTTAGGATTAGCTTGCATTTCATCCCTCTTTCATTGCATTTTGTTGGTTTTATTATGAGAACCGAAGAAACCCTAGGTAGGGTTACAACACTGAAGACATGATCTCCATAAACAATGAACGATATTATTATTTAATGATACAATATTACAACGAGGGTCCTCACTCTTATAAAGAGCTCGATAGACCAAAACCGTAACCCTAGGATGAGAAAAACCTAAAAGACGAAAAACCTAATATTTTAACCTAAATTCACTAAGGTGAATTTATTACATGAGTAAGGATTATATCTCTAATACCCACCCATAAGGAGTATAGTGATGAAATATAACAAATCGATATAAAATACATATACTGAATGTAAAACACATAAACCAAACACTAAACATCAGTAAGATCCTTTATAAGCTTCTTCTTTGAACACAATTTCTAGATCAATTTGAGCTCCATCAAGCTACCTCATAACCCTTGTAATGGTGTAGCTACTGAGTTAAATTCCTGAGTTACTAGATTCCACTTCCACTAACTCCCAAATCACGAATCTCCCGAAGTCAATTACTGGACAACAATCCACATGCATGTCACATAACCTCACTAGTAGATTGCAATCCACATGCATGTCTCTCCAACTAATGAGGGATCTTTCCCTAGATACACAACTCTTAAACTAATTGGGAAATCATCCATTTTGAGTTGTTAACTAATCCCTTGGTGTCTTCAAAGCATGGGCTTCCTAAAATGCATAAAATCCCTTTTCTTCAGTAGACTTTTTCCCATTTTCAACATCTAGTGGATATTCAATCATGGATACACTCTCTATATGTTGTCAGTCTTTGACCTTTCCCTTAAGAACATAAATAACTCATTGTCTACAATTCCAAGTTGTATGACCCATCTTCTTGCAATAGTGGCCTTTGAATTTTGTGGGTGGCTCTTCAATATCTTCTCCAATTCGCACAACGTACCGACAAATATTGTTCCTCTTTCCATTTTTCTACACCAGTAGCTACACCTTCTACTAGGAAATTTGACTTGATTCCTTTATAACACCCCTCGACGGATGAGTTATTAGAAACCATGGAAATTAATCAAATTCTCATATGACGACTCTCTATATATGAACTTGGTGGCTCTCTATACATGTCAACTGTGGTGGAAGAATTTATGAGAAAATCCATTGGAGAAAATCGACCTACATTCAGTCGCTATAATTCATGGTTATATTAGATCTATGTTTTTCAAATTGACCTAAGTTCAGTCATTGTAATCCGTGGTTCTTTCATATCTACATTTTTTTTCTTGTTTTTGCAGAATGGTGTTTTTGACCTAGAATCTCTTTGATGCTATCCTTAAACATTTCTTCCAACTCGTTAATGGAAACAACTCTAGCGATGACTGATATTTTTCCACAATAACACTTTCCTACATATTTCTCACACATAGTCTTTCCAACACGGTTCCAATGAATTTATAGGGAAATTTAAGAGCTTAATTTCACCATCGACATGAAATTCCCATGTCAACACCTATGTTCAAACCTTTTCTATGTGGATTAAAAAATTGTGGCCCCTCTTTCGAATAACATGTGACTCATTTGACTGGTTGCTAGGGAAATGACGACATTCTATTCCTTTGGGTGTTCTATTTGCATCTTGTGTCGGTGACTCCCACTGTTTGATACAACGACTAAATATGCAACATTGATAACTCCCAAGACTTAATATAATAACTTCAAAAATTTTATACGATGGGAATATATTTTCTTCTATGCAAATGGTGGTTAGCTCAAATCTAGCTATATCTGATAACGAACCCGCTCTGATACCATATTATGAAAAACAAAGAAACCCTAGGTAGGGCTACTGTTGCGCCTCTTTCGTCACCTTGGTGAGCAAATAAGAGGTGCTTGCAAGCTCAGTTGGGTCTGCTGAGCAGGACATCTGTAGAGAAAAGAGTTAGAGAAAGAAAACAAAAACTATAACTAAGAATTAGACTAATAGATGCAATAAAAATTAAAATCATGAGCATAGGGACATAGCAATAAAAAGAACAAAAAGACCCATGTCACTAATGTTTGAGGTTGATCTATTGATGAAAACAAACCACCAAGAAGAAAGGGGACTATGAGTCCCTTCTTCCTCCAAGGGAAGGCTCTTGGACCCTCACTAGCTAGCTCTTCTTACAACAAAGAAAATGAAAATGGTGATGAAAGAACTCTTTACAAATCCACTCAATGGTGAGATGGATTGTCCAATGTAATGGTGCCCAAAGTGTTCTTGTCAAGGATGGAGTCCTTAAAACAATATAGGCAACATAACATTACTTTGAATTCCTTGAGAAAATGAGGTGCATTCATGGATTTTTATAGCATTGCATTGGGTTATTGTGTAATTGCTTTGTAGTGTGAAAATAGGCCATTTAGGGCATTATTAGGTCTTTGACCAGCCCACCAGTCGGATCCAGCCCAGATTTGAGGGTCAAATCGGCTTGGGAGCTGAACCATAAGTGGTTCGGAGGCTGACCACTTTCATAAATGCGCCGTTTAGCAAGTGTGTGGCTTTTTGTGCTAACAGTCGCGCATCGTGCGCATATGCGCGATTTCTATGTTCCTGTTCCGTGCATGTGCGCGCGTGCGCCCAATGTCTGCAAAGCGCTCTTCAATTTTTCACTACTTTGTATAGTTTTTTGACCTTTTTGAATGTTGTGGTATTAATTCAGGTTCATGAATGACTTCATTACTGGTTGACAATGTTGAGTTCTTGTAACCATGTGCAGACGAAATTTCAGTGATAACAAATGCCCCCTGATGGATGAGGTTAGGAGAATACGTATAGCCAAAATCCATCAATGTTTCTTCTACTGAGAATGTTGTTGTAAGAGAGAGTAATAGTGTGATTGTCTAGAGCGATCCGTTGGAGGAAAAAAGGAACCGGTAGGACCCGACCTCCTATGAGGTGCGTAAAATAAAAAACTGTGTACAAACGAGGCAGGCATTCCCCATGCTCATGTTAGGTAACTCTGAAAAAGATGACTGAAGCGTTGGTGTAGACAACTGCAGTGCCCTCAGGGGCGGTTCTGATAAAGGCAAAAGATAATTCTATAAATGAACATACTCTGAATAGTAGGCAGTGATTGCAGTAATAAGTAGCAGCGATCATGTGGGAATTGATAGCCTAGCATAGTTCAAAGGTCTTCGACAAATGAGAGAAATAACTGCAATAGTCGAAAAGTAAGTCCCACCGTAACATGAGAAAGTGTTGGTGTCAAACGTTATGGGGGAAAACAACAGTAGGGAGAAATGGTGTTTCACCTTGTGCTGTCCGAGATCTCTCATTGAATGGATAATGAGAATCAAGATACTGTCCCTCTTCTGGAAAATTGTGATGATGTCGAAAAAGGGGAACGCGACTCCCAGAAGCAAAGGGCTTCGGGAAATCTACTGAGGTGAGGAAGTGGCAGAGGTACATGGACAAAGTCAAGAAGTGGGAGGACTCAAGACTACCCTTGGTTGGAGGATGTATGAGATAAAAAGTGGCTGCAACCGTGTAACGAGGTCGAGTGTCAGGGGGACGACAAGACCGGGGATAAGTTGTGCCAGAGGCGGGACAAGGTGAACAAATTCAGAGGGTAGAGGTAAGTGAACTGTGGGGTGATATAAAGATATGGATGATGCTGGCAAGGGTAGATGATAAGTAATGCTCCAACCAAGGGTGACATGGGTTGCGTTTGGCCAAAAGGAGGGAAGCAGGTCCTCAAAGGTGACAACAAAAAGATAATGTAATGACTGATAATAAAGGCGTTTGTACAATAAATAATGAATAATTGCGGAGAAATGTACAAATACAGAAACAAGTGCCCCATTGTGATATGGGTGGCCCACGTAGCAAAAAATTTGCTTGGAAAACTGAT
>SNQJ01S0139783.1:49312-62685 GCA_010110895.2 Picea sitchensis | reverse complement strand
AAATCTTGTATTATGATATCTATGTGAGTACAATGTCGAATGCGACTGAGTAAAATAAATCATTCGGCTAGATCAAATGACAAAAGGATCTTAGCCGAAATACAATAGCAACTAAAACAATAATACCCGATACTAGAAGAATACTGTGGAATGCAATGGATGAGATGAAGATCTATTGCAGGCTATGGTAGCTCATACGGCAACTGCTGCAAGTCTGGAAAGTTCGCCCTGGTGGATAAACCTCTCGGAATGGCCTGGAAATTGTCCCAAATGGTGCGCTCGGCTCCACCTGTCAGTCCTGGTGACTGACCGGCTCCTCTACTGGTGTGTTTGGACCCCGAATGGATCCCCCTGGGGGAATGCGCCCCTCTACTACTAGAAAATTGCGCCCTAGTGATTCCACTGTTGGAATCGGATCAAATGTGTCTCAAATTGATCGCCCTATCCTACTGTGAAATGGGTCGGAAGGATTTCCCTGGATCCTATCTGATGATAGCTCGAGAACCCCGAATGTGTCCTCCCAAAGTGTCGCAACCTCAACAGCTGGAAAATGCGCCCCAGATGATTCCTCCGTCGGAATCTGACGAGAAACCAAGCAAAAGATGCGCCTTGCCTTCCTCTCAACTGGGTCGGAGGGGAATCTCTGAACTCTCCCTGAATGGGACAAGTCGATCCACTAAACCTCCTCAGAAGTTGCGCCCTTACTGCTGGAACCTGTGTAACTACTACTGAAGAATGATGGAAGACCTGTGTGATCTTTCCCGGTGACTAGGGTGTGTCTCTCAACAGCGAAATCAACCAACTGGTGTCTTCCTCCTAGAATCCACTGAACTATCTCTCCTGAGATGCGACTCTCTCCTCAATGACAAGTCAAAATCTGCATAATGATGAATTAGGTCATTGAACCTTCTCTTATAGCTGCTCAAAACCCTAATTCATTGTTGACTTCTAATCTTAGCTCATTTGTTCTGTTTTTAGCTCAAGTTGGCTTAAAAGCGATTTTAGCCACTTTTAGCTCAATGTCACTTTTTTATTATAACACCTTTGACTGGAATGACCTCTAGTAACCCTGTTTACCCCTGTCTGGCCCTAGCTATAGTCTAACGGGGTTGTTTAGACCATTTAGCCTCCTCTCTGGAGCTCCTATTTGGAAAGGGACATTACAGATAGCTTTGTTGATCAAGAGTGAGAAGAGGCATCTGAGGGGGGTTGTTGGCTGCCATGAGTGGACATGCTAATCATCATCATCATTGGGATTATTGTCTTCATTGCGAGCCACGAGATATGATCTCCTCTACTTACCCCTAGGCATGGGGTGGTAACAGTCCTGAAAATGGTTTTGGAAACACTGCCTCTCAAGAAGAGCCAAGGAACCATCGCCCTTGCTGACATGGGGTTGAAGCACATGGTGCAAGCTCAAGCGAGGTTCTGTGAATAGTACTCCCAAATAAGTATATGTGCAAGTGATCTCAATCTCCTCTCCTCTGAAGAAGAAATGGTTTTCGTAGTGGTCCCATTCCTTTTGCCCAAAAGAAGCCCTTAAACTTTGTGGATGTGATTAACATGAAGGATTCAACAAGAAAAAGAGAAAACCCACTCATGAGGCCCCTCCACTAGTGGATTTGGACACCTTAGATGATCAGCAGTCGTCAAAAGAGGTGGAATATTTTCTTATACGGAAAGATATCCCTCTTAAAGGTTTAGGCTTTGGAAAGGACATAAAGGTCCAAAAAATCATGAGTGTTTTCCATCTCAAGCAGTTGGAGGCTCTTCGTATGAGATCATTTAAGAAAAAGGGTATGTTACATGAGGATGTGAGAGAAGGAGGTGTTACCCCTCATTTTGCATGAGGCTTATACTACTGAATTTCTTCACTACCCTTGTGATTTTCATCACAAATAGATTTGGATGGTTGGGGCACTCACTTGGTTCTGTGGATTGTTGATGACATGGATGATGATGTGCTAGAGTTTTTGATGATGTCTTGATTGCTTATCTTGGCATAACACTTGATCATGTGATGTTCTAGTCTCCACTCCTTAGTAGATGATTGTAAATGAGGATGTATAGATCCCTTGGTGGAGCACCCTATCATTTTGGAGCTAAGTGGGCATTGCATCGGCTTCATCATGACATTTGGCATTTTCACAACCTCGAAGCATCTTCACAACTCTCAAGGTAGTACACAACTCTCAAGGCACTGGTCACAACATCCTAGGCAGTTTGGGGCTATTCTTCACGCCCCAAGACCTCTCATGCAATGCCACATCACATATCTTGAAGCATTAAACCTATTCACACATTCGGATACACGTGTCACATAGTTTGATGGAACGTCCACCTTGGAGGATGCATTACTTATCAATTGGGGCTTCTATTTGGCACGTGTGTACCTTCTTGGACATCACTTGACTTGTGGGGGTGGTTGACATGATTTGAGGAGGTTACACATTAGATACCTCACATATGACCATTGGAACTGATTTTAGGGAGTCGTCCACTCTTGAGGGATTCTACCCATTGTTTATTGGGACATTTCACCTTGGAGAGCTACACATCCACCTTGGAGGAGATCTAGGAGGCTTTCATTGCCTACTTTGAGGAGTTGGTTGTGGATCTATCCACTTGGAGGCCTTTGGAGGCTAGATGTTGCACCTTTGACTCATCTTCTTCTCTCTTTGATGGACACGTCCCACTCTCTTGGGTCTATTTTGGTTGGAGGATTGTACGTGTGGCTTGGAGAAAACAATTATTTACTCCTCCCTAGACAATATCTAAGGATCTCACATGAGATATTATTATTCTATTGTAAAGGAAGCTGAGCTAGACTCTATATAAAGAGTATCCCTTCCTCATTTGTACTCATGGTCGTATTTTTGGAGCTTTCCCTCCCTGGACCTTAATTGATGTATCTTTCTTGGAGTGTATGGTTGTATAAGGGTTCTTTCTTTGTGGACATTGGTGTCAATTCTTGAAGCTTCTCTATCTTGGTTTCTATTTGGTGCACAAAGATTGATTGTGAATGCTCAAGTTTTCTACAAGCTAACTAGATCAATCCATTGAAGGGTAAAATCTACCACTTGGAAGGAAGACATTTTGGGGTAACTCCTCTTCTTCTTCCTTTGTTAGTCTGGTAATTATTTGATGTCTTGCTTTGTCTATCCATTTTTTGAACCCTAGCAAGGGTGTTGAATTTGTTTATCAAGCTAGAGTTGATCTTGTTGGTGAGGGTTGCTCCATTGAGGACCCCTTCTTGTAGGGCCTTGGTCTTCATTGTTAATCTTGAATGGATGAGAGATTATTATTCCCCTAGGGTTCTAGTCTCGTATTCCTAATCCTTAGATGAAATAGATCGATTTTGAAGAGGGGTTTTCTTCTTGGCCCCTCGAAAAAGGCACTGTATGGTCTGAAGCAAGCTCCATGAGCTTGGTATTCCAGGATTGACTCTTACTTGTTGCAGATGGAATTTTAGAAGAGTGAGGCGGATTCAAATCTCTACTACATTGTTTGTGGAGAGGGTACTCTCATTCTTATCCTATATGTTGATGACTTGTTTATCACTGGAGGAGAGGAGCTCATAGTTGATTGCAAGAGGGGTCTTTCTTAAGAGTTTGAGATGAAATACATAGGATTGATGCATTATTTCTTGGGCATGGAGGTTTGGCAAGAGGATGGGCACGTCTTTCTAGGACAGGGGAAGTATGCAGCGGATATTCTGAGCAGATTTTAGATGGAGGATTGCAGACCCATGTCAACACCTCTGGTCACCAACTGGAAGAAGCTTAGTGCTTCTAAGTCAGAGTTGGTGGATGGAAGGAGATATCGTCAGTTGATTGGTTCGTTGATGTATCTGGTCAACACTAGACCAGATATTTGTTTTGTTGTGAACACTCTATGGTGGAGCCTGGGAGTGTGCACTGGATAGGAGCAAAACATGTTTTGAGGTACATAGCATGATCAGTTGATTATGGTTTAGACTACGTCAGAGGTGATGGGGTCAAGTTGATTGGTTATACAGACTCAAATTGGGCAAGATGTGCAGTTGATAGGAAGAGCACTTCAGGCTGTTGTTTCGGATTGGGATCAGGAGTTGTTTCCTGGTTTAGCCGGAAACAGAAGTCAGTGGCACTGAGTTCTATTGAGGCAGAGTATATGGCATCTAGTCAGGCCAACTGCAAGGCTATTTGGCTTCGCAAGTTGTTGGTTGGTCTTTTTGGTCATGAGTTGAGGCCTACAGTGATTCACTGTGATAATCAGAGTTGTATCAAACTCTCTGAGAATCCAGTCTTTCATGACAGGTCCAAGCACATAGAGATCAGATACCACTTCATCTGTGATTGGGTTCAGAGAGGAGCAGTTCAGCTTGAGTACATATCTGCTAATGAGCAGATTGCAGACATTCTCACGAAGTCTTTGCCAAGGGGCAAGCATTTCTACTTCAGAGACAAGATGAGAGTGGTGAAGAACACTTTCCTCGGTAAGAGGGAGTGTTGATTTTTTGTACCTTGGAAAGTGGTCCCCTAGTGTTATTGAGTGCCTAACACTAAAGGGGGGAAAGTGACCCTCACTCACTTTACTTTATGTTATAAAGTCAAAGTGACTTTATGAGCTTTTAATTATAAAGTGACTTAGGGAACTTAAGTTAAGGGGCAGATCTAATCTCCACCCTTGATCTTGGATGGCTAAGATCTAATCCTAGCCATTGATTCCTAGGTTAGCCTAATGAGGAGGCTAAAGAGAAAAGTGAAGGAGAAGGAGGCATTCATTGTTCACTTTGAGAGGAAGTGAAGAGAGGAAGAGGAGAAAAGGGTTTTGGAGAGGAAGAAGGAAAAGGAGGTGCACACTTGTTCATGACAGGAGGGCGCACTAGTTTTGAAGAAGAGGGGGCACTAGTTCATGAGAAGAGGACGTGCCAGTTCTAAAGAAGAGGGCGCACTTGTTAAGGAGAGGAGGGTGCATATGCTAAAAGGAAGAGGGTGCAAATACCAAGGAGTGTGCAGCACATCAGATGGGCACGATTTCCAAGGAAAAAAGGCACAAACTTCAAGGCAATGCAGGCTCATCTTTCAAGGAGTAACTTGTTGCTGACTTGAGATAAGTTAGCTGAAGCAAATTCCTCATTTCATGTTCTAATATCTCTGCTGTAATGTTTCCTTAAGAATCCATAATATATTTTCCTCTTCACTAGTTTTCCCCTTGGGGGTTTTTCCAGGGTCATGTTGACCAAAAATTTATGAGCAAAAAATTCTGTGGTGTGCATATTTATTATCAGCATTAAGTGTTAAAAATCAGAGAGGTGTATTTACTGTTTTAATGAGTTTTGAAAGAGCTAACAGTGGGCAGCAAACCTATGTGAAATTACCCTTTCAAACAGCAGCGTTAAATGAGCATTAAATCAGTCTGAAAAGGCAGCCATAAAATTGTGGGAAAACAGGCCTGTTAGTGACCTTTGAACAGTCCATTTTTCAGTCCTGTAGCAGCCTTAAAGAACCTCAAAAATTCTTCAGTTCATGCATGGTGAAGGTTTAGATATGGACCCAAAGCACAATTCTATTTGTTTTATTCCATTCAAAGTGTTCCACAAGGCACAAGTACCACGGACGCACTTGTTAGAGGAGATATTTTATTGGTTTCTTGGTTAAAAAGCTTCTAGAGGAGTTAACTAATGAAGACACTTCGCATTTTCATGCATATCTAGAAGA
This sequence comes from Picea sitchensis, assembly GCA_010110895.2. NCBI lineage: Eukaryota > Viridiplantae > Streptophyta > Pinopsida > Pinales > Pinaceae > Picea > Picea sitchensis. Next base: position 56,983 of record SNQJ01S0139783.1, on the reverse strand, counting down.
GACCCCTCATCCTTGGAGCTTTACACATGGCAAACCAATCAAATTCGCCCTACTCATTTGACCAAGCAATATTATTGTTTGGAAGTGGTTATTTGTTGGAGAGCACCCTCATGAAGAGACTTGTACACTTGGCATCCATGCACACATTTGGGAAAGCGCTCAACCTCATTTAACTTGGCAATTATATTATTTTATTGAGGTGGTTATCTCTTGGAGAGCACCTTGCACATGAGGAGGATAAATGGCATCCAAAATTTGGTTTTGCATGAAGATAAGGATGAAAGAAGGTGGCATGTGGCAGTAGAATCATCTAGAACATTGTATCCAAGCATTTTCTATGGGCTCTTGATATAATTTGCCCCCCTAGTTAGTTACTGTAAATATTTTAATATTTTCTTAGGAAAATGATATTTTATTGTAGAGGAGTTAAGCTAAACCCTATATAAAGGTTTGCTCTCTCCATTTTGAATTGGGATTGGAACAGAGGATCAGGTATTTTTCAGGGGCGAAATTTCACCAATTGGCTATTTTTTTACCATTTTCTGTAAAAAATATTCACCAATTTGGTTAAAAATTCACCTATTTTTTACATAAATATGATTAAATTGATAATACTCACCAAAATTTTGCAAGTTTTAATAGTAAATTATATGTTTTTTAATGAATATTCACCTACATATCTATATGTATGATTTTTCAAACCGAAATAGTCGCCTAGAATAGTATACATAGGTATAATATTTGAATCCTTAAAAAATACCCTTCAGAGGATCAATGAGAGAACTTGAGTGCAAGGTTGTTGGGAGCGAGGAGCGGAAGTAGGAAGCACAATTTTCAGAAATATCCGGGAACGGGAGCATTTCAGGAGCGTTTTTTATATAATACATATTTTAATATATTTTGATGCATATATATAAAAGAAACATACAGAATGTCGAATCAATTGCAAAAAACATGAAAACATAGATATAAGATCATTTAACTATTGGATTAGTGATGATCATTAAAGCATCAACCATTTAGTACACATATAACATCAATCATAAAAAGTTGTCATCAATAGATTGTAATAGACAACATGAACCACAAAATGAATAGACTCTAGAGCATCATATTCATTACCAAAGAGTTGTAAGATTTAGTCAATAGTTCAAATTTCAAACTTCAAACTTCAAAGGTAAACTGTCATATAATGTTCATAACTTTATTATTTATGGAATAAGCCATAATCAAGAGTCAAGACAACAAACTAAGTTCTAGAGACTACTTCTAAATAGGAAAAAGAAAAAGAGATCTAGTATATATTAACAAGTACAAAGTACTATGCTCTAAGTTTTCCTCTTTCCACGAGAAACTTCTAGTTTCTTTTCCTGTGCTCTTTGAGTTGGAAGAAGAGTAGGAGTAGGTGGAAGTGTTCATGGAACACAAACAAAAGTTGAATGGCCCCCACGTGACAATGGACGTTGTGAAGATAAAGGAAAAATTGATGCATTTGGAACGTTGCTAGTGGATGGGGTTGGCATGTCTCCTTCAGGAATATGATCACCATCATGATCACCCAAAATTTTTGCTTCCAAACTTGTAGGGTCATTTTAATGGCAGGTGACAGGTCCCAGTTTAGAAAATTGGGGTTTAAAACCTTCCAGAGCCATTTTGAGGTAGGGAGCGTTTTTTTTCCCAAGGGAGTGTGCTCCCGAAAAATGCTCACAAAAGGGAGCGCAACTCCTTGAACGCTCCCCCTGGGAGCGCGCTTCGAGAGCGGGGGCAAGGGGGGGGGAGGTGCTCCCCCGCAACATAGCTTGAGAGCATATCTAGCTCCAAGCTTGTGGAATGAAGGTAACCTTTTTTTGTTAAGCTTGTAAGTTATGTATGTATAATCTTATGTGTGTGGTACATATTCTAGTATGCAATGGGTAGCTTTTGATTCCAGGGTTGATTGTCAAAGTCGATTTCTAGGAGTGCCTCGTTTCTAAGGAGAGGAATTAAAGTTATAAATCTCCCTTGTGAGTGAAGAGCTTGTGCCTAGACTTGGAGGGAAGGATTCTAAAGCCTAAACATCTTGTGAGCGAAGCTTGACTCACCTCTATGAATCGACTTGGTAGTGGAGATCCTATTGTGAATCCCTATTTATCTACTTTTGTGATCTATTGCTGCCAAGTTAGGAGAAGATATAGAGAATTTCTAATTTTCTATCTATAGCCCTTAACCATTAGATGAATAGCCCTCCTAGATTACATCCATGACCTCCATAGCCCAAACAACTAGGCACTGGAACTTCCCTTCCATTCATCATCTCTAAGCCCATATTTTTCAAACCTTCCATTTCCATGTGTTCATGGTGTTAGGTTCCCTTTACTCGCACTCTATACCATACAAAGTGAGCTTAGTAACCATAGGGAAGCCCCCCTTGACTTAGGTCTACCCTTCATCTAAAGTGCAGAGGAATGATGGTGAGGTGAAAATGGTCATCCTCCTAGTTTCACATGTCTCCATCTAGGTGTTAAAACTTTTCACTTTTGGTGTGAGATTGTGTTGTAAGAGACCCCATATGCCCTCTCTAATTCACCATGACTCCATTTCCCTTATTGGATTTGGCCCTGGTCTCTACTTTCCATCACCTCTTTCATATTCCAAAAATACCAAAAAAGATTGTTTTACTAAAGCTACTCTCACTTCACCTTGTGCCTCATTGCCTAGATTTAGTAATCCTACTAGGGATACCCCCCTTGAGTTGGAGGAGAGATAGCCTAAAGTGAAGAGGATAGATTTCTTAGGTGACAGTGGTGGTCGTCCTAATAGTTCCCCCTTGAGTTGTACCTTATGGAATAGGGCTTTTATCATTAAGTACAATTTGGGAGGTAACAAGAGGTATAAGTATGGATCAAAATGAAGGCCACACTAGTCTTGTAAGGAAATATTACTTCTTCCAAGGAAAGAAACAAATTGACAATGAAGTTTTAACTGGCAAGCAAATGACTATTTGAGAGGCCCATAGAGCAAGCAAAACCCAATCTAAAGGTTCAAAATAATTGTGTTCTCTTACAATATAAGAGGCCTGAGAAGTGCCTACAAAAGTAACTACCTAAAGAGAGTACTTGCAGCAAATAATCTGGAGATGATGTTGATTCATGAAATAATCATGGCGGACAACAAGGTAAAATATTTGTTAATGTCTACCCTTCATAGGTGGAGTTATGAAGCTCTTAGTGCTAAGGAGAAATATGGGGATCTTGTGGTAGGATGGTATAAGAGTTTCCTCCACGAGAGTAAACTTTTTTCAGAATGCCATTTGTCTGGAGTTGTTCCCTCCAGATCTATATTCAATTTACAATATTTTATGTTTATGGATCCTTCTTAGCTAGGGAAGTTTTTTGGAGTCCTTTTTTGGCAAGAATTTCATGAACTCTTTAGATAATGTAATTGTGAGAGGAGATATGAATTTCATATTAAGATAAGAAGAAGTGTGGGGGGGAGCTAGAAGGGTGGACCCTTTGCCAGATTTTTTCCTTTAGAAGATTGAGGTAGTGGGTCTTTGCGATATAGAGCCATTGACTTTGGAACCAACCTAGAGGAATAAAAGGGTGGAGATTGGGGCTATTTCCAAGAGACTTGATAGATTATTTCTTGCTATTGAAAAATTAGTGGATAGTCTGGGGAACATCAGATCATGGATAGGAGAAGGACTTCTGATCATGTTCCTATATTTCTTCAAGTGGGAGATACTTTTCCAAAACACCCACATCCCTTCAAGTTCAACTCTCATTGGTTAAAGGCCCTAAGTTCAAAGAATTGGTTCAAAATGAATGGAGGCATATGGATAACCATGTGGAGGATTCAACAATGTTCCAATTCAGTGACAATTAAAGAGAATCAAAAAGAAAACTATTGAATGGGCAAAGCTCAAATTCAAGGATTCTCAAGCACAAATTTGGAGCTTGGAAGAGGATATAGCAAATATCTTAAAATCCAATATGAATGGAATCTTTAGTGAAGCGGAGTTGAAGGATCTAAATTTAAAGGAAGCTGCTAAAAAGGAACTAGTAGATTGGGAAGAAGCAAAATGGAGGCAAAAGAGTAGAGCTACATGGATAGCTCAAGATGATGAAAATACTATGCCAAAATGAGGAAAAATATAAACACTATTTGGAGTATAAAGGATGAGAGGAGTGATCAAGTTCAAAGTTTCAAACCTGTGGCAAAAGTGGGAAACAATCATTTTAACAATCTCTTTAAGGAGCCACCTAGGGAAAATATAGCAGAGATAGTTCAAAATCCAGATGGAAACTGACTTCCCAAATTTTGTGTAAGATCAAAATAGGGCCTTTATGAAAGATGTCTCTATGGAGGAATTACAAGTGGTTATTGAGTCTTTCCAAAAAGATAAGGTCCTAGACCGGATGGTTGGTCTATTGAATTTTTTGAAGGGTTTCTAGACTTGATGGGTAAGAATTTATTATTGGTTGTGGAGGAATACTAAGTACTCTAGTAAGGTTTTGGAGACTTTTAACTCTACCTTCTAAGTCATGATCCCTTAGAAAAGTGTTCTTGAGTCTTTTGAAAAATTTAGGTCTAGTTATCTTTGTAATGTAATGTACAATATTATTTCTAGATTATTTCCAAGAGACTCAAGCATGTGCTATCGCCTGTTATCTCAGGTGAACAATTTGGATTTTTAGATGGTAGACAAATTCATGAGGCTATTGGCATAGCTCAAGAAGGTCTACACTCTATAAAGGTAAAGAAGAAATCCTCCTTCATAATCAAACTTGACCTATCAAAAACTTGTGATAAGGTTAGTTGGTCATATATCTTAGATTGATGATGCTACATGTAGGGTTTCACAGTGATTTTGTTAAAGTTAAGACAGATAAATCCATAGTTGGTTGTCCTTATTCAGAAAAAGTTGCAGAAGTTGCTTGAAGCTATGATTATTGCACCTACAAGGCAGTCAACTTGGGTATCCAACCTTGTAGTGGTGAGAAAGAAAACTAGTGATATTAGACTTTGTGTTGATTTCAGGAACCTAAATGGATCATCTGAGAAGGATAATTATCCATTGCCAAACATGAAGCATTTATTGCAAAGAATCACAAGACCGACAATGATGTCAATATTGGAGGGATTTTCAAGTTACAATCAAGTGTGGATAAACAAAGATGATTGACATAAAACTGCATTTACCACACCTTGGGGCACGTTTGAATACTTAAGAATGCCTTTTGGCTTAATCAATGCAGGTGCCACTTTTCAAAGAACTGCAGATTATGCATTTAGAGATCTTATGGAAAGAAAATTGAGATATATCAAGATGACCTTACCATGTTTTCAAAAGAAAGAAACTCTCATCTTGGACATCTTAAGCAAGTGTTTGAAAGATGTCTCAAATATGGAATATCATTGAACCCAAAGAAGTCCATATTTGGGGTTCTTGAAGGAAAGCTCCTTGGGGGCATAGTTTCAAAGGATGAGGTAAAAGTTGACCCAAAAAGGATTGAAGGCATTAAAACAATCCCTTTACCCAGAAACAAGAAAGCATTGCAATCTTTTTCAGCAAAATCAACTTTATTTGAAGATTTATCCCAAACTTTGTCGAAATAACCAAGCCTATATACAAGTTTCTTACGAAAGATGTGGATTTCAAATGGGATGAATAAGGAAAGTTGGCCTTGGAGGCCATTAAAGAAGCCATCGTGAAATCCCCCATGCTAGTAAACCCAGATTATTCAAAGGATTTCCAAATCTTCTCCTTCACTTCCAAGGACACCATCACAAGGCTTTTACTTCAGAAAAATGATCAAGATGAAGAGGAACCCATAGATTTCATGAGTAAGACTCTTAGAGATGTCGAGCTAAAGTATGTCATTATGAAAAAACAAGCTTATGCTCTTATCAAGTCATTAAAACATTTCAAGACATTTGTGGGATATTCAAGGATAGTTGCCTATGTTCCCCACTCAACGGTAAAAGATATATTGGATCAACAAGATTGCTTAGGAGTTAGAGGAAAATGGGTGGCCAAGATTCAAAAGTATGATTTGGAAATCAGACCTACCAAGCTAATTAAGGGCCAAGGGTTAGCCCAGATGATGGCTAAAGGAAATGAAGTAGCTCATGGAATGAAAGAAGAACCTTGCCTTATGATCTTTGCGATGATATAAGAATTGGAACAACATTATTCGTATGTTGATATCAATTACTATCTTAAGAACCTTACAAGTCCAGACCACTTGGCAGATCAAGAAGAGCAATGAGTTTAAAGGCCTCTAAATTATGTTTCATCATTCAAGGCCTAGGATGGAGAAATATCGAAGGATTAATCCTCAAATGCGTAGACCCCGAAGAATCTAAGAAGTTAATGGATGAATTTCATAAGGGGCTATGTGGTGGACATCATGTTGCAAGAACCATTACCCACAAGATTTTAAGAGGTGGCTATTATTGGCCACGTATATTTTCAGATGTCCACAAATTTGTAAGATCATGTCAACCTTGTAAACTCTTCACAAGAAAACAAAAGCTGGCAGCCCTCCCATTACATCCAGTCATGGTAAAAGTGCCCTTCCAACAATGGGACCTTGACTTTATAGGAGAATTCAAAGATAATTCCAACAATGGGCATAAATGGATCCTTGCAGTGACAGATTACTTCAAAAAGTGAGTTGAAGCCATACAAACTAAGAGGGCCACGAACAAGGCAGGCATGGTGTTTTTAGAAGAGAAGATCATCACTCATTTCAAAGTGCCAGCAAAGATCATCACTGACAATGCCAAAGCTTTTAGTTCTTCGGAGTTATCAACCTTTTGTTTCAACTATGGAATTTCCCTATCCCATTCCTCCAACTATTACCCTCAAGGAAATGGTCTTGCGGAATCAAGTAATAAGAATTTGATGACCATAATTAGGAAGACGGTGGGGGATAACAAGAAAAATTGGGATAGTAAGATCAAGTATGCTCTATGGGATGATAGAATAACTAAGAAAGATTCCACTAGAAAGAACCCATTTGAGCTAGTCTACGGAATGGAAGTAACTATGCCAGTTCATTTGAAGATCCTGATCTACAAGATAATACAGCGGTTTCCATTCGATCAAGATGCAATGCAAAACAAATTCAACCAGCTTATCGAGCTTGATGAGAATCGAAAACGCGTCTGTGATCATCTAGCAAAGAATCAAGAAAAGGTAAAGAAAAAGTTCAACAAGAAGGATCGCCTAAGGAGTTTCCAAAAGGGTGATCTTATTCTCATGTGGAACAAACGGATTGAAAAGGCAGGTAAACATGGTAAGTTTGAAAGCCTTCAGTTGAGACCTTATAAAATTGAAGACATTGCAAGCAATAATTATTTCTATCTTAGTCATTTGGATGGTGAAAGACTGTCTTTGCCCGTGAATGGTAAAATTATGAAGATAATATATGATGCCATGGGGCATCCTTGTAAAATAGTAAGTTTCTTAGCCTTTGATTTACTTGTGTGTTTCCTTTACTTTATTGATTTTTGCATATTCTTTTTGTTTTAGAATAAAGTGAGATGATGCTCACATGTTATATATTTTCTCTAAGAAATGGTGCTACTAGCTTCTCCTCGGTTCCATTTCATTTACGTATGGATTTTGTTATCCCCTACCCTAGGGATAACAAAGGAAATCATGTCTCGAGGCCCACGGGTCTT